>JAGPOY010005913.1:0-10670 GCA_018983105.1 Silene uniflora
TTAATATTAGCTTAATCTTTCAACAACAATCATAGATTAGAATTGAAGAATACTTGGGTTGTAATTGGAGAATTGACATCTCTTCATTTATCAAAGGGTTTCTTCTTATTTCATTATTGATCATTATTTCCTTAAAGTTGGTACAATTTCTAATCCCTTTTATTTACTTGTCAATTTACTTAAATCATTCATCATGTTTTCATATGCTAGTTACTCTTTACCTATTACTTGCAATTTCACAATGATTAGTGAGTAGTTACCTCACTAGGGTAAATGGGTAATTAGGGGAATGATTATGGGGATGATTACATGCTATTGATTAAAGGGTTAATTGATTGATTAAACTTGTGATGATGTTATCTAGTCTTATGCATGCTTTATGCTTGATGAAATGCTTGAAACACAAAACTTGCATTGACTCTCTATGTTTGCTTTACCTTGGTCACGCGAGGTTTGCTAGACTACCGTTACACAGTTTGTTGGCAGGCTCGAAAGGGCCTCGATAAATGGCGTTGTGATGTGTATATGGCTTAGTAGGAAGGTTAGGGTGTACGGGTAATAACTAACCCTTTCCGACCTAAGGGTTGTAAGATCGAAAGCCTCGACCCTATTTCATCATGACCTCAATCAATCTACCCAATTCGTATTTGCATGTTTTCTACCCATGATTATCCCCTATGATCCCATAACACCCTAGTATTTCTCCTTATTTGATTACATCCTTATTTACTTGCTTATTTACTTTGTTTTAGACTATAGACTTTACCTCCAACACAAATTGTTACTTTAGACATTTGCTTTGCGTAACCCAAGACAAATAGATCGCTATTGCTAGCTACCCGTCTCGTGGATCGACCTCGACTTACTCGCTATCTACTTAGTTAGTTTGTTGGAGAATATAAATGTTTTTGATTAGGTGTGACGACCTAGGCCTCATCACCGAGCCATGTATAAGCTCGACCGAGCTAGCTCCTTGGGCACTTAATTGTTTTGAGTCGTAGGCTATATGCTTACGTTCCTTTTCTTATATCAGCTCAAAATGCCGCTAAAAAGATCCGCCAACTTTTCCAGGATCGAACACATGACGATGAGCCAGTTTAGGAGGGCAGCTAGGTATGAGGACTCGATGGAGATCTACAGGAATGGGAACCCGAGTATGAGTGAGGTTTTGGCTGCGAGGGTGGAAACTGAACGAGTGATAGGATTGATCGAACAGCACGATAATGTAATGAAATCTTACAACCGTGGAGACCAGGGTCGAGGAGATGCGTGCATTTCATATAGACCTTTTAGGCCTTTTCAGCACGCATTTCTATGCCTAATTTGTAGTATTTTACTATAAAAGCCCCTGAATAGTCTACTTTGGTTTGTTTTGTATTAATTTGCAGATATGAACCGGAATGACGAGAAACCAGCCAAATATGGTCCTCTAAAGCAAGCATTTGAGAGTTGGAACGGAAACTAGCTGCCTCGAGAAGCGTGAAGATAGCTCAAAAGGGTGAAAGAACGAGATAATTACTCTAAAGCCTTCGATCGAGTAATTCAAGACCTCGATCGACCACTTTCTT
This sequence comes from Silene uniflora, assembly GCA_018983105.1. Classification (NCBI taxonomy): domain Eukaryota; kingdom Viridiplantae; phylum Streptophyta; class Magnoliopsida; order Caryophyllales; family Caryophyllaceae; genus Silene; species Silene uniflora. The sequence goes on from JAGPOY010005913.1 coordinate 1,569, forward strand.
TATTCCAAGACCTCGATCGAGTAGTCCTATTCTCGATCGAGCACTAGCTTTGTGGCGAACCTCTCGATCGACCGTTGATTGTTCTCGATCGAGTAGAATCCTGAAGCGCCTTCCTCGATCGAGTAGCTAGTTTACTCGATCGACCACTTTATCATTGATGGGCCGTGTGAATCACTAGGCTGAGTATTGAACGCAAGATATTTTCACCTTTATGTTATATAGAACGAGAAACTAGAGTTTTACTCACCTCTTCTTACCTAGAATTTTACCTACTGTTACTTTACCTTCAGCAACTTTTGGATCAAAACTCTATGCTTTTCCATTCTACTCTTCCCTTATAACTCGGTATTATCAATCTATTCTTAATTTCGTTTGTTTAATTATGCATTCTATTATTTCTCCCTTTATTGTTATTGTTCTTCCCTCCATTATGCGTAGCTAAATTAGTTGCTAGGATTTAGGGGAGTCATGGCAAAGTTAGGACAGATTGATTAGTATATCTTTGATTAGATCCGTATGTTCTATTGCAATTTAATTGTCTTTTAATTGTTTGAGTCGACGCATTCAATTGACTGATTTGATACCCCCTTGATCTAGATCGAAAGATTGGAACAGGGCAGTTCTGCGACGTATATTTGGATTAATGCTAATTAGGGCGAAAGCTAAGTTAGTATTGTCTTAGGGCGATTAGCGGACCGAAAGGACCCTATCACTACCAACGGATTTGATTAGGATATGTATGATTTCAGTCCGACCCTTAAAGCCATGGTGAACCGACAGTCCTAGTATTCCCTCTCTATTATTTTCTCTACTTTAATTCTCTTTCCTTCAGACCTTTGTAGTTTAGAACAAACAATATAAACCCCCAAATTTGGTTACTAAGACAGACTTAGTTAGCTATAGGATTCCTATCTCTCTGTGGATTCGATACCCGACTGCCTTTGCTACATTTAGTTGAGACCAGTTGGTTTTACTTTTGATAGGGTTGCGACATCCGTGTCAAATTTTGGCGCCGTTGCCGGGGAGACGGTGTAATTTTATGGCTTTATTAGTTTGTCTTTTGTCTCAAGGGATTTATTCCTTGAGACGGTTCTCATATTTTCGCGAGTATTTTAGTGTTTGCAGGTATTTGTCCTGAAAGAGGACCACTTGAACCTGTATTTTTATGACGATTCTACTAGCAGGATGCCTAACATTGCTAGTCATTATGAGCCAAATGCCGATTCTTTGCCTAAGGGATCTTCCTTACCTACAGCTGATGTGGGTACATTCATGATACATCCGTCCTTCCTACAATTGGTGGAGCGGAATTTATTTAGAGGGAAGCCGGGTGAGGATCCAGCTGGGCATGTGGAGTCGTTCACTGACTATTGGTCCACAATTCCCATTGTAGCCGGTGTAACACAAGACGAGGTAAAGGAATTCCTTTTTCCTTTTTCTTTGGCTGACGATGCGAAGGATTGGTGGAGAGATTTGGATAAAAATGCTGCCGGGGTGAAAGACTGGAGTTCATTGGCTTTAGCGTTTATTAGGCGTTATTTCCCTCCTCAACGGACGAATATGTTGCGCAATCAGATTATTAACTTCACTCAATCTACCACCGAAGATTTGAGTGAAGCATGGGCCAGATTTAAGAAGTTGGTTCGTTCAGTTCCGCATCATGGATTTGAACAATGGTTTCTTTGCAATCAATTTTACAATGGTTTATCATACGAGCAGAGGGCTATTCTTGATGCTGCAGCGCAAGGCCTATTTCAAGTTAATGTACAAGACGATAAGGGGTGGCAACTAATTGAGAGTATGCCCATCTATACGGCCGAATATGGTAGTCCAAGAGGAGAGCGACAAACGAATGCTAGGGTTGAGAAAATTCGCATGGCTGACGCTGAAGAAGCCTTTCGATCGAGTGACCCTATATCTCGATTGAGAGGACTTGCTGAGGAGAGCACTCGATCGAGTACACTAATTGCTCGATCGAGAGGAACTGACGAATTACAGCGTATGGTTGATGTGGGAAACTTGGTTGAAATACACCAAGTTAATGCTATTGAGATTGTATGTGGTAGATGTGGTGAAGAGGGCCATGATCCTATTTCGTGTATGGCCGATAGAGGGAGAGTCTTAGCTTATAAGAAATTTAAGCAAGGCGGCTCCTTCTCCGAGATTTTTGCCGACTTGACAGCCACGAGAGAGGAGATACCCGCTGAAGAAGGTCAAGTGCTCATTACCCAAGCCAAGTACGACGATCTTAAAGCAACCATTCATGCGCAACAAATTGAGCAACAATCTAGCGCGGAAGTCCTTCGCAATTTGCTTGAAAGATGCGATTCTCTACTTCCGGACAGAGACCCAGTCCATGCTATTAATTTGAGAAGTGGTCGCACTTATGATGGACCTAAATACACATCGGAGAGCATTAATGTCGACCTTACTGATGTCTCGACTGAAACTGAAGCTGCTGCAAAGGAAATGCCTCGATCGAGCACTCCATTTGCTCGATCGAGTGAAGTTGCAGAGAATAGTTCTAGATCGACTACTATACTTGGTCGATCGAGTGAGGAACAAGAGGAAAGTCCTTGATCGAACACTCCACTTGTTCGATCGAGGGATACTGCTGAAGGGAATTCTCGATCGAGGGACACACTTGTTCGATCGAGAAGTATTGTTGAAGAAGATGCTCGATCGAGTGAACCTCGGTCTCGATCGAGGGATGCTGCTGAAGAGGGATCTCGATCGAGTAACCTACTTGCTCGATCGAGAGGTTTTGATGAGGAATTTGCTTGATCGAGTGGATCTCAGGCTCGATCGAGCAAATTACTGCGTACAGAGGCTGATATTGTACGCGATGGGGTACCCTCCCCTGCTGTGGGAGTACCGAGAGCGGATAAAGGTAAAGAGAGAGTTGGGGACTCACTTACGATGGTCAAAATACCCTACCCTGGTCGATTACGCGATGCGAAGACGGAGAGACAATTCAGCAAATTTGTCGATATGGTCAAGAATATTCAGGTATCTGTTCCTTTTGCTGAGTTAATTACCCAAGTACCACCTTACGCCAAATTTATGAAAGATATTATTACGCGTAAGAGGGCACTTGGAGAATTTGCTACTGTTGCTTTTATGGAAGAGTCTAGTAGCCTAATTTTGAGTAAGTCTCCCCCTAAATTGAAAGACCCGGGTAGTTTCTCTATTACCTGTACCATAGGAGATGTCATAATAGATAAGGCCTTATGCGATCTTGGAGCTAGTGTTAGTGTCATACCTTATGCTATTTGTCGTAAGCTTAATTTGGGTCACCTTAAAATGACCAATATTACCCTACAGATGGCTGATAGATCTGTTAGGCGGCCTTTAGGTATCTTAGAAGACGTGCCTGTGAAAGTGGGCAAGTTTTTTATTCCAGTGGATTTTATTGTATTAGATATTGCTGAGGATACCCGTACCCAAATTATATTGGGGAGACCGTTTTTATGTACAACCGGGGCTATTATAGATGTCAAACTTTGGCGTTTGACTCTAACAGTGGGGGATGACGCAGTTTCATTCAGTTTAGCTGAGACTTTGTCTAGACCAATGATAGAAGATACTTGTTATTCAGTTGATGTTATTGATGAGTCTTCTTATGAGGTTTGGTCCGATTCCCTGGTAAGGGATCCGTTAGAGTCTTTGACTCTTTTGGATGAGTGTGCAGATTTTTCAGATCACGATGACGCTGCATTAGAGTTGCTTAGTGATGCTGCAGTTGAGTGGGAGTTTATAGATGCTGAGGGGGAACAGTTGGAACATTTGGTACATACCTTGTGTTCCGTTGAGGTAAAGGTTCCCGAGCGTAAGCCACTTCCTTCTCACCTTAAATATGCTTTTTTAGATGATACTGAGCAATTTCCGGTCATTGTTAGTGCTAAATTGAATGACAGCCAGTTAACTGCTTTATTGGATGCTCTTAAGAAAAATAGGAAAGCTATGGGATATTCATTGGATGACATTAAAGGCATCAGCCCTGATGTTTGTATGCACATGATTGAGCTAGAAGAGGGTCACAAACCTTGCAGACAGGGTCATCGGAAGCTGAATCCGAAGATGGAGGAGGTTGTGATGACCGAGGTGATGAAACTACTCGATGCAGGTATTATTTATTCAGTTGGTCACTCCAAATGGGTAAGTCCAGTTCAGGTTGTACCCAAAAAGGGAGGTACTACAGTTGTTAAAAATGAAAAGAATGAATTAATACCTACTCGACTAGTAACTGGGTGGCGAATGTGTATAGATTATCGGCAATTAAATGCCGCCACCAAGAAAGATCATTTCCCCCTTCCTTTCATTGATCAGATGAAAGAGAGGTTAGCTTCTCATGAGTTTTTCTGTTATTTGGATGGGTACTCTGGGTTCTTTCAGATCCCTATTCATCCGGATGATCAGGAAAAGACTACTTTTACTTGTCCTAAAGGTGATTTGCTTATCGCAGGATGCCTTTGGGTTTGTGTAATGCCCCTACTACCTTTCAAAGGTGCATGATGGGATATTTTCTGAGTATATAGAGTCTATCATGGAAGTCTTTATGGACGATTTTAGTGTCTATGGGGATAATTTTGATCACTGTTTAGCTAACCTTGAGAAAGTTTCTCAGCGCTGTATCGAGGTTAATCTGGTGGTAAACTGGGAGAAGTGCCATTTTATGGTTGATGAGGGCGTTGTCCTTGGGCACTTAGTCTCCGAAAGGGGTATTGAGGTAGATAGAGCAAAGGTGCAAGTGATTCTGCAATTACTGCCTCCTGTCAATGTTAAGGGGGTGAGGAGTTTCCTTGGTCATTCTGGCTTTTATCGCCGGTTCATCAAGGACTTCTCAAAAATTGCTAAACCACTTACACAATTGCTATTAAAAGATGCTCCTTTTGATTTTACTGCTGACTGTCTTTCTGCTTTTAACACGTTGAAAGAGGCTTTGGTCTCTGCACCTATTATTCAGCAGCCCGACTGGACGCGACCATTTGAGATTATGTGCGATGCTAGCGATTACGCACTAGGAGCGGTGCTAGGCCAAAGGAAAGACAAAGCTTTGAGTGCGATTTACTATGCGAGCTGAACTCTGGATGAGGCTCAAGTGAAATATGCCACCACTGAGAAGGAGCTTTTAGCTGTTGTTTATGCGCTGGATAAGTTTAGATGTTATTTACTGGGTTCTAAAGTTATTATTTTTACTGATCATGCAGCGCTGAAACATATTTTAAGCAAGAAGGAAGCTAAGCCGCGATTGCTGAGATGGATACTCCTTTTACAGGAGTTTGATTTGGAGATTAAGGATTAGAAGGGCGCAGAAAATGTCGTAGCTGATCACCTGTCGCGTCTAACGCAGCAGGAGGGGGAGGATTCCCTTCCTATTAATGATTCATTTGCTGATGATTCATTATGTACTGTATTTTCTGTGCGATCTAACGATGGTATTGAACCTTGGTTTGCAGATTATGCCAACTATGCTGTCAGTCAGGCACTGCCACCGGGTTTATCTTATCAGCAGCGGAAGCGGTTTTACCACGATGCAAAGCACTACTTCTCGGATGATCCTTATTTATTTAAGGGGTGCGCAGACGGTCTATACAGGCGGTGTATTCCGCAATGGGAGGCCAAAGCTATCATGGAAGGGTGCCATTCAGCTCCTTGTGGCGGTCACCACGGTCCATCGCGCACCGTGGCTAAGGTATTGCAGTCAGGTTTTTATTGGCCTACTTTTTTTGCTGACTGTAAAGCTTTTGTTGCTAGTTGTGATGCTTGTCAGCGAACGGGAAATATTTCCAAGAGACATGAGATGCCTCAGAATGGCATTTTAGAGGTCGAGATTTTCGATGTCTGGGGCATTGATTATCAGGGACCATTCCCGTCTAGTCAAGGTAATAGGTATATTTTAGTTGCTGTTGATTATGTTTCTAAGTGGGTGGAAGCAATTGCTACCCCAACTTGTGATGCCAGGACTGTGATTAAGCTGTTTCGTAAGTCTATTTTCCCCCGTTTTGGTGTCCCTAGGGTCGTCATTAGTGATAGGGGTATGCATTTTAGAGAACAACAGCTGACTGCCTTATTGTCTAAATACGGTGTCAAACATCGTAGGGGTTTGGGGTATCACCCTCAAACTAGTGGGCAAGTCGAGGTCTCTAATAAGGAACTAAAGGAGATTTTGGGTAAGGTAGTGTCTAAATCACGGAAAGACTGGAGTGCTAAATTAGATGACGCGTTATGGGCTTATAGGACCGCTTTTAAAACACCTATTGGTGCTTCACCATATCGATTAGTGTATGGAAAGTCGTGTCATTTACCTGTTGAACTTGAGCATAAAGCTTGGTGGGCGATTCGCCAACTTAATTATGATGCTGACTTGTGTTGTGAGAAACGTTTGTTGCAGCTAGATGCGCTAGAGGAATTTCGACTAAACGCTTATGATAGCTCCTGTATCTATAAGGAGAAGACTAAGCGTTGGCATGACAAAAGGATCGTACCGCGCGAGTTCCAGATTGGGCAGAAGGTGTTAGTATTTAATGCCCATTTGCGGTTATTTCCTGGTAAGCTGAAATCCAGGTGGACTGGCTCTTATACGGTGACTGGCGTCACTAAATTTGGCTCGGTTGAGGTAGAAGACTCCGCGGGGAATCGATTCAAGGTCAATGGGCATCACGTAAAGCATTACTATGGAGCTGACGACATTGTTGGTCGCGTCGAAGTGTACTACTTCGACGAGTTTGAGGAGCTTGGCGATTTAGCTTCTAGGTCGAGCGGGACCTTTTAAACCTGCGCTTTTCGGTAGGTAACCCGTATTGTATTTTGTTGTACTCTGTTTTAAACATTTTGTGTGCTTTTATTTCTGTTTTTGCGTGCTACAAACAATTTTAATCTCGTTTTGCGTAATTACTCAGATTATACGCTGAACAGTCGCTTGCTGATACGACATTGTTCTCGATCGAGAGGTCCTGTTCTCGATCGAGCAGTTTTTGCCCCCCTGAGTTCCTCGATCGAGATGTCCTGTTCTCGATCGAGAGGTTTTCTCCTCGATGGCACTTTGTTGAATTCGATCGACTCCTATTTGTCTCGATCAAGAGGTTTGTATCTCGATCGACTTTTTGGTTCGGTTTGGGGAGGTTCGTGGTGCGCGCTATCTTGTAAGTTTCCGACTCACTCTCTTAGTTTGCATTTCTTTTTCCTTTACTTTGTACAATGGGGACATTGTACAGTTTGATTTGGGGAGGTTATGCATCCATATCTGTCTGCATATTGTTTTTATTGCATTTCTGTTATCACGTTTTATTTCTGTATGCATTGTTTATTTAATTTCAAAAAATCACATAAAATTAAAAAAAAATTCACGTTTATTTTAGCATATTAGTCGAGTCGGAACAGTTATTCTCTCACCCTTCATTTGGTTTTTACTCGAGCCTTGCACGATCATTATACTTGGCATAGTCATTACGAGTTTTTGTTTGAATTTGATTCTGAACGAATAGGCTTGACCTGACATATTGACAACCTACTTACATTTTCTAAGGTTAGAGCTTATATAAACTGGTGACATCCATGACCGGTTTCATGTAAGAATATGAGTAGTACTCCCATGTTTCATTGCATTGCATGTATATGATATTTGATTCTTATTGCCTGCATGTATTGGTTTGTGGTCAGTATCACATGTTTGGAGAGTGCTTGCAAATCCCCTTTTCTCATTATACCCATTTAACCCCACATTAGACAGATCTGCCAGTTGCCCCAAAACTACAATCTATATTTAGCATACCCTTGCTGAGCTAGTTAGTAGTTTTGCGGAATATGTTCTATCGTATCGGATTTTGGCTCGTATTTCCTATATTGGAGTGGTATTTATGGAAAGAGGATTGAGAAAGTGTTCGATCGAGTCCCTCTTTACTCAGTCGAGTAAGTTTAGTTGTGGTAAGTCCTCGATCGAGACCTTGTCTTCTCGATCGAGTGGCTTTGTCTGGAGCGTTCCTCGATCGAGTGATTCACGTTACTCGATCGAGAGGTTTACCCTGATTTGGCCGCTGTTCAGCCGTGAAAAAGAAAAAAATGAATGAAAAAAAAAAGAGGATGGAAAAAATCAGAAAAGAAAAGAAAAAAATACAATAAGTGGCTGAAAATTTTATATCTGCACCTCCTATGTTAATTTATATTTTACTAGGTGCATTGTTGGTGGATAGTGTGTTGTATTTGCCAAATATAAAGGCAATGAGCTTATTTTGTTGATTGGAAGAGCGGGATGCGTCTATTTATGGTTTTGCTTAGGTTCTAGCTCGGCTATTTTACCTTCACATTCCCATAACTTGTTTTGCCCTTTCTTACCAATTAGCCTCACTTATCCATAATTTTGCAAGTATTCGGCATGTGATAGTCCTTGAACGGTGGTTATGCGTGTGTATGGTGACCGAATATTTTATCATGTTAGTTAGCGATGCATGAACACTTGGTCGTAGTTAGGTGAGCGACTATTTTCTTCTTCTCTCTTACACATTTTTATGCTTACCCTTTGCTTTGATGAGAGAAGAGTGGCCCGCGAGAGTCCGATTTTGATGGTCTAGTAAGGTTGACGGTTCAGTTATTTTTCGAACATATCATAGCTCATTTGCATGTGACGTTGTTGCTGGGTTTTGACCATTGCATTAAACTGGTTTGAGTAGACTAATTGTAGAGGTCACTAGTTTGACTGTTTCATTAGTTGTTTGCAACCTATTTGCTTGAGGACAAGCAAGGGTTTGGTTTGGGGGAGTTTGATGCGTGCATTTTATATAGACCTTTTAGGCCTTTTCAGCACGCATTTCTATGCCTAATTTGTAGTATTTTACTATAAATGCCCCCGAATAGTTGATAGGTTAATCGCACACCTATGCAAAAATACCCTATTGGTACAACAAGTAAATGTAGTATATAGGGGTCGAATTCCACAGAGAGCTCGGTTGTTTATTAATTAGTTGTTATGGGGTGAATAATATCTTAGTCGGTTTGAACGATTGATTGATTGGTTTGTGGTTGTAAATAAACTAAAACAATAATAAAAGAAAGCATCTAGGAGTTAGGTTCGACATGTAAATAAGTGAATGCATAAGATAACAA
>JAGPOY010005914.1:0-10670 GCA_018983105.1 Silene uniflora
AAAAAAAAAATAACCACATCGTCCCAATGACAAATGAAATTAGAAAACAATAACGGAAAACAACAAAAGAGTAACGAAAATAAACAAGTCAAAATGTCTTGGGGTACCGTGCGCAACGCGCACGGTGCAACCAACTAGTAGGAATAAATATAATAGTCGTATGTTTATTCCTATTAGTTGAAATTTGAGAACCTTTAATGATGTAGTTTTACTTAAAAGTGATTTTACTAGTGATTCGTATTCGTTCAGTTGTTATTAATCGTTGATTAATTCAGTCTGTAACTTGGCAAATAATTTCCTCATCATCAATTTCTGATCCCTACCTATAATAGATGCAAGCAGAAGCAAAGCATTGCACTACATTTCTTACATAATGTACAATGATCCCTGTCACATTTCTAACACAAAATATGCTATTGCCAGCCAGAAACAATGTCTTCTCAACCTAAGGATCATTCAGTACCGGTTAAATTAAGGTGCGAAATTAAACAGTCGCTTGTAGATTGCATGGTTTCCATCATAGGCCGTAGACATAGCCTTTGATGCACTGAGGTGATGATGTTCATTAGTCTCCTCTATTTTGACTTGTAACTCGACAAATGAATCAGTAGTTATGAAGTGTCTGGCTTAAGCGCAAACATGTCTGAAACATTAGCAAGCACAAAACCGGCAAGGACCTAGATTACAAGAGAAACACAAAAACTATTAGTCTAGATCAAGGACATATCACCTATGCATATGATCTAGTATCAGAAGACAGGATGATGTCGAGTATTGAATTCATTAAGAGCAGTAAGTACCAGGATGTTTCCAAGAGTATATATCAAAGAGTAGTGACGTCCATGGATCACCATGTCGGCTACCATTGCCAGAGGTATTGTCAATGTCATGCCCAAAGTCGCTACTAACGGGGTTGTCCAGACTACTGACACGGCCCTGTGCATACATATTATCTGCTTAGGTTACTCAAACAGTCAAACATCTTCTCATCTCAAAATAAATACTCCCTCCGTCCCAATCATTTGTTTACCTTTTTTTTATTGTTTGTGAGAGGTATTTTAATCAAAGGTAAACAAACGATTGAGGCAGAATTAATAAACAATAAGTACTTGAACTTATAATCACTTGCATGCATTTTCAGGTGTCCTTGAACTTATCAGATGTAACCGAAACAAAACCAATAACTTGCATGCATTTTCAGCTGGAACTAAAGAGTCCGTAACTTAGCTTACCAGATATAATCAGAAATAAAACTCCCAACAAAGCCATTCAGCAGTAAAACATCTCCTGTTGATGATTTTGGAAGCTTAAACTCGGGTTCTATGCCGATTAATTGCAGCGGCCAAACTGCAGAAGAGTAAAACATGACTTTCAGGGTCATTGTAAGAACCGTCAACATTCTGATAGTGTTTTGTACTCTGAAGTGCTCCTCTAAAGGATTGAATGTCAGAAAAAGCTCTAAAAACATCATGGAGAAATCAAGATTGTAAAAAGAAGGGTGCCTGCACCTAGCCACCAAAATCCAAGAAGAGCGAAAAGGCCGATGTATCCAAAGAATTTTTGCACATCAACATTGTTTCCATCAGATCCAGAAGATTTCTTCAGTAACACTGTAGAAGTATCATAGAAACATATTGCCTCAATTCAGAAAAAAATTATTGACTGGTTTTATATAAAATGCCAGCATTCCATTTGAAACGTACCTGTAAATAGTCCGTAAAGCATAGCTGACATAAGGCCATACACATCCCCGACTATATTGTGCTTTCTATCTCTGGAAGAGGAAAAGGAACTATGTCAAACCATCAACCTCAAGCCATAAACTGACCAAGGCTGATTTAAAACAATCGTTGTATATGATTTAACTGATGGTTGTACATGTGCGGAACAACATAATGGGTCTAAAAAAAAAATGTTGTACATAGTGATTTACTAAGAACGGATATGATACTCACTCAGCAACGCCAAAAGTTGCATCTGGGGCCCATGTTTTGCCTACTGTGGTCAAGGTAACACCAGCCATGCTAATAAAAACTGCAACCAATTTCACCGAGTTTATTGAGTCCTGGCCTAGCAAAGCTCCAAAGAACAGCGTGAAGAGCCCTGATGTCGATGTCAACACTGTGGTACTTGCAACACTTGTGTTTGCTAAGGCAGAGTTAGATAAATACTGCAAACGACAGGAATACAACTGACTGTCACCTACAGGAAATTATTAGAAAAATGCCTTTGTATCTACTTGATTTGCTTTTGCAAATCTCAATTATAAAGAACGCCGAGATTATACCTCTGTAAAGAACCATATGGGAGTTAGATAAAGACTGTACTTGACAGTTTCCCACGTATGAAGTTGAGATGCTTGATTAACGAGGTGAAGGTCAAGTTCTTCATCCTTATTTATCAATGGCAATCCTTCTTCCCTTTGCAGAATATCTTTTTCAATAGCGGGAATATATTGTGTATTTGCGCCTCGCCTACTGCTATCATCTAACTGATTAACCATGTTAGGACTGAACCAGCTGCATAACTGATCTTTAAGGGCTGCTATAGGCAGATATATCACCATCAGAGATACTCCAAGATATGTGATTGCAAAAGGATGTCGATATTCCGAAAAGATCCTCTGCAATTACATAATGAAATCACCAAAAGATTTCAGTAACCCCATTGCTTCCTCATTCAGACAAACAGCATGTACGGAAAAAGGGCGAAAGAGCAAAATTTATCATAAGCTGATTTTTCAATGGATGTATGCATATTAATAACATCTTATGATACAAATTTATATGTTAAAGCTTAGGGTTTTCAAGAGTCATATTGTAGTGAAAAATGACAAGACTACAGTCTGCAGGCATTAGACCATTTGATTAATCATTAGAAAGCATACACCTCCAAAATCCCAACCAGTAACAAATGCAAGACAGCCTTTAGAAAAAAAGCCTCCGTTCCAGGCTTCCCGTCATTTGTTTACCTCTTATATTATTTGCCACAGAGATTTAATCAAACGTAAACAAATGACTGAGACGGGGTGAGCAATCTTGGTGCCTCATAATAAAGATGATTCAGTTGATTAAAGACTAGATTACCCATTATCAAACATGTGCAGATTTTTTGTAAGATCAACAACAAAAACAAGAAGGAATTAAACAAAAACAAAAAGAAAACCTGAGTGATCTCAGCAGAAGTAACCCAAATGAAGACAACAACAGCAATCAAACATAAACCACTGTAGTATCTCCAACCCATCACCCAGTTCATCAATTCCCTAAAACCCTTGAGAAAAACACAGTTGAAGATCAAGAAAATATGATTTTTTGACTGAAAATTTTAGAAATGGGATGGAATGGTATTTTTGTTTGTAACAACAAAAAAAAGGCGTTATTTGGTTAGGTAGAAAATGCAGAAAGATGGATCCTAAACAAGGAAACAGAAACACATAATAAAATGCATGCCATTTACGTATTGTTATCTTATGGTATGCCACCCAACGTTCAAAGCTATGGTTTTTTTTTATTTTATTTACTCGGAATCGGAATTTGCATGTTCATCAAAAGGTGATCAGGGTTTAAGTGGAGTATACGTATGCATCTACAAACAAACAAACATACGAAAGTCAGGGATGCTGTTTTGTGCAAGTTTGTTACTATCTGATTCTTACTTTTTGACTCTCACCATTCTTATTCAATCCACGGGTTTGGTATGGTCGTTGCTCATTCTATATCTTAAATACTCGATTATGAAGTTAGAGGTCGATCCTTGTCCATGCGAGGGGTTATTCATTGTTATCAACGGTAGACAACCCTGATTTATATCAAATGGAACTTCCTCTCGCAACCATGCGCCATCAGTCGATTACTACTATAGGTTATGAATCTATGATAGGTCATTTGAATGAATCTATAAATGATCTCAAACCGTTTTAAAGAGGGATTTTCAGATTTTATTAATGGATTGATTTATATAGTCACGTAAATTTCACGAGCAATCTCTTTCTCTTTGATAGCTTATTTGTTAAGTTGGTTTCATTTCAACATCAGTTGAATGGGTTGATTCACACGTTCAGTTTTTTTTGGGTGAATGAACATTGTATAGACCTCCGTCGAGTAACTCATTTTACTTCGATATTTCTGATCTTAGGTCCCAATCAAAAAAACAAAAAATTGACTTTGGCTATTTATTCATGAATGCTTCAGATAGATTAGGCCAAAATATACATCCAGAGCTCAGCACAATGTTGTGCATCTCATGCAACAATACAATCACTGTGCCCCAAAAATTAATCATGCATCCTCTCTGCCTCTACAAGAATCGGAACAAAAATCAATGACCACCTCATATGCCAAGTTGGTTTGGCATTTTTTTTCGCTGCTCAATCAGGTTGACTTTACAAATTAGGTGGCGCAAGCTAACTGTGGAACGAGACTTCGTTCTCGTTGCCTTACTAACTCGTGAAGATCCTGTACTATCTTGACCACTGCATCTGGCCGTGCATGCTTCAGTGCATTCTTTGACATCGTTAGTAGTTCATCTGCTCTTGGTCCGAACCATTGAGCAACTATATTCGCTATTTCTTTTGGCGACTTTGAATATTTCCCGATGCCATTTTCTATTACGAAAGGCACATTACCCGCTTCCTGCAAGAATTTAAAAAACATATATAGTTCCAGGGCCAGCCTGAAAGAAGTGATCGATTAAAAAGGAGTGAACTGAAAGATACCTGCCCTGCAATGTAATCATTGAGAATAATAGGAAGTCCTCTGATCATTGCTTCTGCTATAGTTCCAGGGCCAGCCTGAAAGAAGACCGACCGATAAGAGCATAGAAAATGAAACCCCTCAAAAAAAAACCTTAAATGTCACTTATCTGAATGTACTCACCTTTGTAATAATACAATCACAAGCTCCCATACACTCCTCCATCTTGGTAACGAAGCCCTTGACCTGAAATTTGATTGTGTGTAGTAATGAGAAAGATAGTACGATAGGGAACAAAGAAGAGCAACAACCATTCATGTGTATTTTCACGTAAATCGGCTAAAAAGGTGAAAGAAGAATGTTTAAATGTTAAACATTAGTGCAAGTCCATGAAACCACATACCTCTACAGGAATCTTCCAATCAATCGCCTGCAATTTCGCAGCCAGTTTTTTATTCCGACCACAAATAATAAGAATTTGACCGACTGGACCACCAAGGCTTGCATCATAAAGTGCATTGCCAAGTGCTCGAGCAGTAGCTTCAATTGGCCCCATGCCTTCCCCTCCTCCCATTAACAAAACTGCAGGAAGATTCTCATCCATTCCTAACTCTTTCCTTAACTCAGGCTGTAAATCACATACAAGCAAAAGTTAATCCAAAAGCTTTGGGCTACAGGCACATATCCTAAAAAACAGCATGGATACCCGTACATAGACAGAGGAAGAAAAATGATGGCTTTTAAGAAAATAAATTTTTTATTTGGTCCATTACATCCCGGAGTCCAAAGAATGATTATGGGCATAGGCTAGATCATTAACATCACTAAGCAAAACAAAAGACATGATACAGTCGACAGACCTTCGGCCGCACAGCCTTAACAAAGGAAGGCCTAACAGGAAGCCCATACACCTTAATTTGAGAAGGCTTCAAGCCTGCTTTTTGTGCTCTTCGAGACACCTCATTAGATGCGCAGTAGCACCTGGTTACAAGTTTGTGAAACCTACACAAGAAAAGACCAGCCGGCATTCAGAATCTTGCAACAATATAAGAACATTTATACTTTATAGGCACGTGAAGAGCCCAAATACACAACATACCAGGTTGGATGACAGGTGCTCAGATCTGTAACTACAGTGGCAAAGACAATTTTCTGAAGAAGACCCTTTGATCTCAGGACACGGAGTGGGACATGTTGCATCAAAGGATGCACGCTTATGATAATGTCTGGTTTGTATTTCATCAATCCTCTAGCAACCTCTCTGTCAAAGTTAATAGAACATCATCAGTTACATAATCAAATGTAGTTAAACTTATGCTCCAAATGATTGGTTTCAGAGAAAAGCCCAAGTCAGAGAAAAGGCAAGAGGAAAAAATCCATCATAAGCAAACAGGAGGCAGACATCAGAATGGGGGCACATAGTTACCAAGTGTCTCACAAAAGATTTCAGAGTAGCAATAAAGCATTTTTCGAGATTGAAATGGATTATCTTAAACATTACAAAAAGGTGCTTGTCGTAAATGTAGACTGCCCTGAAAGCATCTGACAGACTGACACATGATACTATGAAAGAGTGTAACCCTCGACAAGCATAACACATATTACAGAACTAGTCTTACATTCTTTAAAATGTGAACCGTACATCTATAAGAGGACCATCAAGCAGTCAGTGAATGGCATACAGTGATCCGGAAGAGGTCAGTGACAGTTATCACTTGCCTACACGTTTTAGCAATTTATATCCCAACACTGTCCAAAAAACGGTTTAGGGCAGTAAAGATTTCATTGATGGCACTGCACCTGACCTAATGACAATATTAGATCAATAGCTACAATCATCATTGTCTAAACTATATCACAGGATAACCTTACAAAGGGATGGATAAGTGGATTGTTCCCCAGTGTTGCTAAAAGCCTAAAACCATTAAAAGCAAATACGGAGTAAAATATTAGACATGTAAAATGTGAAAGCCAATACCCTATTATCGATGTTGTTTTCTCCTACATGAACACTTATCAATTACCAGAAATTCCAGCCTACTGTGTAAACTTCCAAAAGATTTTTTTATACCATAACTAAATCTCAAACTACTCATTTTGATTCCAGTGCCTCGCAAACGCGTTCCTGAGATGAGGCTTATACATCATATAAACAGACTCACCGTGCTATAAATGTTGACGTTGCAGCAAAATTTGATTGATGAATTACACGTGGAGCTGTGCCATAGTATGTCATTTTCCATAGAGGTCCATGTTTCACTAAGAAGTTGTAGCTCTTTGGTAATTGATTAAATGGCCATGGAGTATGTTCTGACCACAAATCAGTGACAAATACCTGCAATTACCACTATTTAAAAAATGACATAATCAACACATTAATACAGTTATGCAATCATCTCCCTATACATATCTCAAACATGTAGATTGTTGCGGTCATCCTTGGCATGGGACGAAGCCTAGTACTGTGAGAGATGCCCTAGCAAGAAACACCCTAGGCATGCCAAGACACGCTACGAAATTTCTACAGTTTTTTCTTCTAATTCTTTTTTTCTTCCCTTAGCTTATACCCCCATTTCGCATTTGTTCCATCACTCCTGCACTATTCTTCAGTGAAGAAAAAGTTCTCCGATAATCTCTCTCATTTTCAATATTTCAATAATTCTTCATCCCAAAAAGGGCCTACTACTACCGGTCTACTATATGCCTTAGCCTGGAAAGATGAAGGCTAAACATTGTGTTTCACCTTCTTGAGTGCAAGAATAGAGCCAACAACCAATGTATTCCTAGATACATCAATCTATATCTGTCGACTCAAGATTAGACAACTACATACGCCACAAGACAAGCAAATTTGACCAGGAGATTTAACAAAGATACCCATTTACCTCATCAATGAGCCACCTTAAAAAGCGAATCCATCATACTCCCTCCATCCTGGTCATTAGTTTACCTATTCCATTTTAGGGTGTCTCATTCATTTGTTTACCGTTCTATATTAAGAAGGTTTTTTGTAGGTAATTTGATGACACACATCCATTATGCTTCACTTGTCATCCACTAACCACCGTCCACCACAAATGAACCCCTCCCCTTTCCTTGGTCTTTATGCCAAAATCAAAGGTAAACAAATGACCGGGATGGAGGGAGTATATGGCTTAATCAAACAAAGGAACACATATAATAGCATTACAGGTATCAAAGACAGCCCATTTCGGCGAAAAACAAGATAAAATTCGCATACCTGATATTCATCACCATATTGTTCATAAAAAGCAGCCTTAATAGCCTCAGCAGAAGCCCGGTGACCGCCACCGGTATCACTCATCAAAATAAGCACTCTTTTAGGAGAATCACCTTCAACAACCCCATTCAAAGGCACTCTAGAATCCTCCAAAACTACATGCCCATTATCACCACCCCCATTATTCTCCCCAGAATTAGTCCCTCCACCACCACCACCACCAATTGATGCAAACCCAATTGGAGCTCTATCACAATGAACCCTAATAAAACTATTAAAATCCCCAAAAAACTTCCTAAAACTAGAACTACCACTACCAATACCAACCTTATTGCTAACCCTGAATGAATTACCCGCCTTAAAACCACCAAAATTGATGTGATTTGATACAAATGGTGATGACCCATTTGAATTAAGTGCAAAATAGCCTAGTTTTGAGACTAAATCCACCATTGTTGAAGTGGGTTCAGAGGAATTAAGTGAAGGATGATGCGCCATTGTTGTTGGCGTTGTTAATTGAGGTTTAAGATAGTTTTTTGAGGAGTATATAAATATAGTAGGACTTTGAAAGTAACGGAAAGTCGAGAGTGAAAAAGAAGAAGAACATTAGGAGTCTTGGACGGAGAAGAACTTTGGGAAGAGGAAGGGGAGATGAAAGTGAAGGAGTGGAAATCTTGGCTATTGTTTTGGAACCACAAGGTGTGGATTTAGTTTTAGTAAATTTTCAAGGACTATTATCATTTTTGTTGCCTAGGAAAATTTGTGACACATTTGTGTGTGTTATTGTTCCAAGTTGGGGAATGAGAGTGATAGGTCGGCCATTTGGGAGTGGCACCAAAATTTGTTCTTCGAATATCTCACATTTTATGCTCTCTTTTTTCGAGCAGTAAGTCTCCTTTGTGACGTAATTCGGTATAACTCCTTGGTAGTTTACTTTTGTTTTATCTATTCACATTGGAGCTGAGCAAAAAATTCGATTATTCAAACTGATCCGATATTCGATCTGAATCCGATCCAAATTTTTGGATATCCGATCCGAAAGTTATATTTGGTTTGGATATTGATCTGAAATCTTTGGTTTTGGTTTACATATGGATATTCGATTCGATTTGATCCGAAACTATAGTTTTCTAGTATAATTTCGAGAAAATACAATTTTATTTGATACAACAACTTTAAGTAATGTTTAAAATATTAGAGAAATATGTAAGTGCTACTTAAATTTTATCTCAAGAACACTGTAGTAAGAATACTAAAGAAAATAATCATGTAAGACGATGAATATAATCGTGTTTCAAACTTAATTTTAAAGTAATTCAAAAATATGGATATCCGCATCTGATCCCTTTATTTTGGATATCCGAAACTTTTGGTTTGGATACCGGATATCTAACTTCAGGATTTATAATTTGGATATCCGATCCGAGCTAGCACTTTGGATCAGATATCTTATCCGGGCTCTGCCCTAGTTCACATAGGTAGTACTTGACTCATCACAAGCTTGCGAGTTGCCAGAATTTTTATTTTTCAAGTTGATTGATGTGATCAATGTACCATTTGGATTTTTCGTCAAATGTATGTTAATCAGGTTGAAATATTTTCCAGATGGATTGATCGGATTGTTACCAGATCGGTTGAGCATAATTTTAAAGGATTTTGTTTCGAATACGTCATTTGAGAGGGGGGGGATTATGACAGTTTCAATCGGATCACGTGTAATATCTCGTGTTACTTAAAGAGATTGTTTAGGTGTGATACCCCGTTAAAAATGTTCACTCATGACCAGTACTTAAAAGAATCCCCCTAATACTAACAGAATAAGAGAATTCTAAAATTTTGCCTCCAAAAGAAATCAATTTAAATTAGGAAACAAATGATATTCTTTTTTTCATTATTATCTTTTCATTAAAATCTTTCATCAAATTATAATCTTTTAATTACACTAAAATAAAAGTGATATAAAATTGTAAAATACATATTGCTAATTTGTTTTTAGAGAATGATTTGACGTAAACTTATTCGGTATAATACAAAAATACAAACTGATATAATTAGCTTCGTGGAAAAAATAAATAAAATGATTTTAGAAAATATATATCATAAAGTCATTAGCTTTATGATAAAAAAAATTCATTAAAATAGACATTTCACAACATAATAATCTGCGTGATTAGTGTTACAATTCAAATTTTCTCTCTTTCTCATATCAAAATTACAACGAGGTGAAAATAAAAATTTAAGAGTCAATTTAGAATTTCCCTCGCTACTAAGAAAATAAAAGTTATCTTAGTTTTTACTCCAAAATGCATATACCTCAATAAGAAAATATGTGAAACTTTCTTCTGATAAAATATTACCTTTCCTTCAAATATAATCTTATTATACTTAAATTCTAATGTTTCAATTAAACTCAAAATTTCAGTTTTTTTTATGCTGCATATCAAAATACAACTTGGGTGAAATATAAATATTATTGAGGTGTTGATTTAAAATGTAAAAATAATATCCTGCAAAATAAAAGCTCTATAAATACCGCGCATGAATGCGCGGGATCTATACTAGTAGAAATATTAAAGGATTTTGTTTCGAATACGTCATTTGAGAGGGGGGGGATTATGACAGTTTCAATCGGATCACGTGTAATATCTCATGTTACTTAAAGAGATTGTTTAGGTGTGATACCCCGTTAAAAATGTTCACTCATGACCAGTACTTAAAAGAATAGAAATATTAAA
>JAGPOY010005915.1:5119-15788 GCA_018983105.1 Silene uniflora
ACAATTCTTTTCACTACTCAGACTTTAAGTCAATGTCAAACTCATATATTTAAATAAATTAGTATGTTCTTAAAATCGAATTGTTAGTTAATTTTTCATACCCTTCTCGTTGTTCCTACTGTTACTTTCATTACATGTGTTGCATGTGACTACTATTACTTTCACTTCTCCCGCCGTCACTTTTTTTTTTCTTTCACTACTTTCGCATTTATTATTGTTAATTTCACTACTCTCGTTGCTGCTAGTATGACTTTCACTACTCTCGTTACTATTATTGTTGCTTTTACTACTCACATAAATGGTTATTATCATACTAGTTAATTATCTAGTTGTATTAGAGTATATTTAAATAAAACTGAAATACTCCGTATTAGATTAGAATATTTTTTAGGAGCAAACATTATTATTTAGTAATTAAATTACAAATTAATAAATTATGGAATATTATATTTTTTAGAAATCTAAATTGATTTACTCACCTTTTAATAGTTTTCAAAATATAACATATACTTATATTATTTTAAATAATTAACATCTTTATACTTAATACCATAAGTGAGAGCCTCTTATTTAAGAAACTTGCCATATTCTAGTAATCTTTAAATTTATACTTTTAACCAAAACTATATAATATTTGCATTGAAGTCCCTTGTTCAGGTCCATCGCACAGTGCTATGATTAAAAACTATATAGTATAATTAATTTGTATAGATTTATTTAACTGTATTGAAGTCCCTTGGTTTCTGGAATTAATATATAGTATTGATTGATTGTATCCTGCACTTTACAATTCTGTTTTAAGTAATATGTGTGCATCATCACTTAAATAGTTAATTTGAGCAACTGCCTGCCTGAGTGCCTGATAAAGCCGTACCCATCGTTAATGGTTTACACTCTTATTACAATTTGTTCATTTTGCCGCTTGGTTGAACGATGAGCCTTTTATGAGACTGTATTATATGTGCAACCGAGCGAAATCCTCATTTATACTCGTTAAATTAGAATTTTCATGGATTGTTCTTATAAGTGAGACTGTCATACAAGATTTTTTTAGGTTGAAGGATAAAGGTCTCCCAGTCTATAGATCCTTTCCATCAATGTTTATTTAAGAACAGCAGAGCCTTTAGTGTCTACTGTGTTTGTCCAGGACCTATAATGATTTTTAACTGAAGTGGTTGTCGAGCAGATTTTTGTTATTTCCTCCTAGGTCCACAATAGAAAACCCCTCTGTGACACAATTGTTTGTCGTTATATTTTACAGGCATATCTGGTGGTCTGATCGGAAAATACTTTCCTCTGGACTTTGCCACAACCAAAACATGGCTGTGGACAAGGGAATAACAGTATCCTAATGCTCTTGTAGGAGTCCTTACCCATTCTTCAGTACAAGTCATTTCCGTGAATTTGTCATTATTGGTTGCTGAATAATCTTTTTTCTGGGTTTTCATGTATTTACACAAGGCCAGCAGATAGAAGCTGAGATCATGTTAGTTACATACACCATGCTTCGGCATTCATCTGATTAATCATGCGCCTGCTGTCTCTCCGCCTCCTGAGGCATTCCCCATCTAAATTTGCATTCATCATACTAATTCTTCTTGTGCCAAGTGTCTTGTTTGCAATTCTCACACACCATCGAAAAATTACTTATTTTCTCCGCCCTCTATGGGACAACCCCCCTCCGCCATTCTCCCGTCTCCCTCACTATTATGCCGAGAATGTGTCCATGAATCATCTGTGTGGCCTCCATGGATGGTCAGTCCGTTCTCAACCCCGTCGAGTCTTTGATGCTATTATCTTCAGCAATGAGCTGGAATTGCTTGAAATCCGGTGGCACGAGCTACAACCCTATGTAACCAAATTTGTCATCATGGAATCAAACACTACCTTCACAGGCATCCCTAAACCTCTCTATTTTGCTTCAAACCGTGCCCGGTTCTCTTTTGCTGAAAGTCAAATCTCCTACGGCTTATTTCCTGGCCGTGTTAGAATTCCCGGGTCCCACGAGGATCCCTTTGAGCTCGAGAGCCGTCACCGGCTCGCAATGAATCGCTTAATCCGACAGGCAGGCATCTCTAATGACGATCTACTGATAATGTCGGATGCAGACGAGATTCCAAGCCCTCACACCGTTAAGCTGCTTCAATGGTGTGACGGGTTCCCTCGAGTGATGCACCTTGAGCTAAAGCACTACATGTACTCATTTGAATTTCCGGTGGACTACAGCAGTTGGCGGGCATCGGCCCACGTCTATGGCCCATCAACCTGGTATAGACATTCCAGACTATCTGACTTCATTCTGTCAGATTCCGGCTGGCATTGCAGCTTCTGCTTTAAGCACCTTCAAGATTTTGTATTCAAGATGACGGCTTATAGTCACGCTGACCGGGTTAGAAGAAGAGAGTTCTTAGACCACCAGAGGATACAAGGTATAATTTGTAAGGGCAGTGACCTGTTTGATATGCTTCCTGAAGAGTACAGTTTCAGAGAGCTGATTAAGAAGATGGGATCGATTCCGCGTTCTTCTTCAGGAGTTCATCTTCCTGGTTATATGTTGGAGAACTCTGAGAAATTCAAGTTCCTACTTCCTGGTGGTTGTGTAAGAGACCTAGAATCCGAGACAGTTTCTTCGAATGATTAGAATAAGACTCCCTCACATACTTTCGTAATTTTTCGCGTAATGATTTTTTATGTAGAAGAGCAGAAGGTTTTATCCCTAGTTTCTTTTTTTTTGGAAAGTTCATCAGTGTTGGAACTCACTCTCCGTGAGCTCCTCAGTATACTCTTCATCGTCTGTAGATTTTAGCCATGTCAATTTTTTTAGAATCTCGTTGCACTTGTTGATAGTATTTTGGGCGTTTGTGGTCATAGGTCTTAGGTTCAAACCTCGTACTTTTTGTATAGTTATATCGGCATTGTGGTCTCAGTGTAATTAAGATGATTCAACTAAATTAGCCCCCACATTTGAATCCAACATCTTCATCTGTCAGTATTTAAAGTTAGATACTGGTACAGTACTAGTGTAGTAACTAGTACGTACTGCGTACCATAATAGCGGCGAAAAGTCGAAAACATAAAGGTTTTCACGAAGAGATTTTATAACGTTAATGCCATAATGAAATGCTGAATATATTGGTTATGTGCCATAATTATCCTAACTATTTCAAATAGAGAGATTTAGACATTTGATTTTGGGTGTTGCTCATTCATGTACATGATTTACTCAATCATGAACATAAATGACCATTATACCCTTATCATTTCCACACACCTATTTTATCAATATCAATAAATCCTCCAAAATTATGCACTCAAACAACCACCCATCATTGCCACCAACCACCACGTACATCCACCATACACCACCGTCCCCTGCCGTCCTCACCTATGCACCGAGACCCACCCACCGACCTGGTTTGTTGGTTTGGATTGCGGTGAGTTTGTTTTTCAGACTCAACTGATTCAATTGGGTCAATTCTCAATTATCATCCTGATTGTGAGTATATTAGGAGAAGGCCTTAATTAGCATGAACTAATACACAAAATCCAAGCCGATGGTTTCGATTGCGGAGCATCCAAGTTGATCGATGCTTCATATGAATGTGCTGCTATTGTTCGCCTCTTCATTGTCAAATGTCAATCATATTCATTAATAATTTCTTTTAAACCCTAATTTCATTTGTATAAATTAATCTAATCTCCCTAATTAAAACTATTTCTTGATTAATCTGAGATTTAGCCTCTATGATTGATTAATTTGACAAATTTGATTAAATTTGTGAGAAAGAGAATTAGAGAGTGTTTGTGTATGTTGTTTTTTGGGTGAGGGTAAGTAATGGAAAACTAATGGAAAAAAGTACACGAAAGAGTAAATTGCGTCCATGAAAGAGCAACTACGTTGATTTTAATCAATCCGTCTTCCTAACATTGTTTGCATTGCTCATTTATTCCTGACAAAGACATACGTAAGACTACTGTTGTCCTGTGAGCTTGACTATGCTTGTTCTCACCAAAATTAGTCATGGAGCCTAGACACAATACTAAATACCGATTGCAATATCGATCAAGACATGTTATTAGTTATTACTACCATGAAAATTAACTATTACCTCAATACCTCCATATTTTTTATGTCGTTTTTATCTTTATTCTTCTAATTTGATCTTCACATTAACAAAAACGTCTTAAGATATAAATAATGGAATTTTTTTTATTAGTTTCGTAACGAAAGATGTAAATTAGTTTTTCAGCCATATTTATACCAAAGCGCAAATTATTGTTTCAGACAATCTATTTTTCGTCTGAAGCTTTAAACGGTCATATGTAACCGTTTTATTGTTAAATGTAACAATAATAGTACAACAGTGGTACAACTTGTAACTAGTTTTTCAATAGTTGGTCATGTTTGACCGTTATTTTCTCAAGTTAAAATGACTCATCTAAAGAGAGATCAACTTAATACAAGGACATAAGAGCAAGTCCAATGGTGTAGTTTAGGGACTTGCTTGCAATTTTAAGAAATTGCAAGCTAGTTGCTACACCATTGGAGAAGACCTTCTAGCATGGCTTGCCTCAAGCAACTAGCTTCATTAAGCTAGTTGCTTAAATTTGCCCACTACACAAAACAACCAATAGGAAAATTAGTTCCATAAATTAAATTTGATTTATTTTTAATTTTTGATTCATTGGATTTGTGGTTCATGTCAAGCTAATATAAAAGGTAGCTAAACCATTGGAATAGCTTAGTTGCTTAAAACGATTGTAGCTTAAAATATGATGTGGATTTAGTCAAGCTAGAACGTACCCGCTCACCATTGGACTTGCTCTAATAGCGTGAGTGATTAAGAAAGCAAAGAAATGGATAACATGTGAAGGATGAAAGAGGGCCTACAAGAGAGGCTGACGTTGCATTTGCAATTTCCTAAAACTTGTTTGAATCTTATTTAATGTATGATGACGATGACACACTCTCCACCATCCATTTATTATGACCGTCATTTTCATTTCTGTTTTCCAAAACTTCATACAAAACAAAACCAGCATTGCAATTATACACTTCTTCGTCTCCTCCATGCCTTATACCGTGCTTTTGTATTTTTCATACAAATATTTCAAAATAGGATTACAAACAAATATCTATGGACAATGGGTATTTTTTTTATTTATTTTTACATTTTTAGTATAAATAAATATAGTCTATTTTCTCCTTGATTTATAGTTTTATACGGAGTTTTTTTTTCCTTGATTTATACGGAGTATTCTTAAAGTTTATTTTCTCCTATAGTCTTGATTTTTGTTCCAACTATGGAAAATGGTTACAAAGTTGTCCTAATCTAACATAGCCTTACATGCAAGGCTATATGCATGCTTATTAAAACTTCTAGGAATAAAACAAAAGGAAATACAATGGAAAAAAGCACAAAGTGAGAAAATGTCATCAAGGATATCTTTGAAGAGATGATGCGCGCGTTCGAGGCATGCAATGCTGTTGACAAAATAAAAGAGTACAAATTATAAATTTTGGCATTTCTAATACCAATAATAAAGCCTTATATTGTACTCTGTCTTGAAAATGAAATTTATCTCAAAAACAGAGCAGGTACATAGTTTTTAAATACGCTTTTGATGTAAATAGTCTTTCAATACGTTAAGTAAATACTAATCTCCCGTTACGTCATAAGAAGTAATCCTATCAATAGTAAGCCACATCAGCTCACAAGCAAAACTAATAGGCCACATCGGCTAACACGCAACATTAAGGCCCTGTTTTTATGGACTAAAAGTCACTCCCTTTTAATCTTTTACTTCGTATAAGTTTAGTTTTAAAAAATTAAGCTCTTATAAGTTCAGTTCAGCTGCTATAAGTTTAGTTCGAAAAAGTTAAGCTAAATTTTCACTTATTTTCTTAAAAGTTCAATTTAACCCTTATAAGTTTTAATTCAGAAAAGTCAAAACTTTTATTAATTTAGTACACTTCAGTCCAGCAAAATTAAGTCTTAAAAAAACGAGACTTAGGTTACTATAATCACACAAAGTACATTAAAAAAAGTTACATTTTTAAGATAAAAATGGCAAAAATTCTAACTTTACTTTTGGTACTAAGATGACGGAAATAGTGGCAGTCACTTGCAGGTGTAATTAGTGAATGGTAAGTGGATCGAAAATTCGGAATATAATTAGATGATCAAATTATACTAATTAACAATCTTAATAATATAAAAAGTTAAATAAATGAGCTAGATAGGTAAAAATTAAAGATATGATCGAAATGGATGGAATAAATACTGTTGACGTTAAGCGAAAAACATACGTAAAGCGGTAAATGAATGGGTACGACCGACGAGGGAGGGTCTCAACTAGTTTTGTGAAAGATTAGAGAAGGACGCGCCTGGGGTTAGAAAAAGGCGTTTCAAAGAAAAAAGTTGAGAAAATGAGTGTGAAGAAAAAAACGAGAAAAAGGAAATAATTAATTAAAATTAAAATTAAATAAAAAATGAAAAAGGTGGAGAAGTGGGAGGGAAGTTCTGTCTTTCTGCTCAGAGAACCGTCTTGCGTCAGTGTGACTTGACATCTGTACTTTCCCTTTTTTTATTTCTTTTCCTTTTTTTCTTTTCTTTTTTATAAACATTTAATTTAAAAAGATATTATACGGAGTAGGAGGTAAGCCCGTGATAATATCACGATATGATTATTTGATGAGATGAGATGATATGAGATTTGTGGTATTTTGAGATAATGGGCTTTCTAGTCGATGTTATGTTTCGACTTGCCAAAACATTTATCCATTATTAAACTACTCTAATTAATCATCCTCTCATACACGCAATTTTTTACATGTTTACACTTTTGACTGCGATTGATTACCATCTTTCTATTTTTACTTTCTAGTTTAATTTACCGCATACTCTAACCGTTTTTTGTATTTATATGGCGTTTTTATTTTGTGAGGCGGATTTTTACAAAACTATTTTTTTTATCAATCGAAACGCGCACTTAGTCGCATTATAATAGAGGGGAGGAGGATTCGAATCTGGACCTATTGTCTACAATACCTCCGTCTTAACCATTAGACTAAGATTTTTTTTTTTGATTAATAAAGCGGGATAAACTCAGAAATCTACAGCGAGTAGAGTCCCATACGAGTTCCAAATACAGCTAAAACAACCATACAACAAAGAACACAACCACCAAATAGAGAAATATAACACAGATAAAGCATGGTGACCCCATCAATAACAATTAGCTACCAGGACGTAGAGTCGTTCGGTGCACTATCCTTTTCACGTTCCACGATCTCATTGTTTTCCGTTAGCCAACCATTCGTCGTAGGTGTAATATAGACTTTCTTTCCATACAGTTCATCACAATCCAACCCAGAATGGCATCATCAACCATATATGAGTATCTTGCTATCTCCGCAAAAAGCCCCCTGCTTGCTGACAAAATCTGCATCGCTCTTCAATAGAAGATCGCCCCCTCTAACAACAGCTTGCAATTTCAAAAAATTGGACATTAGCATTGTTCCACCATCCTGTGACGTTCCTTTATAGAGATTGTTTCATGTATGGTTTCCACAAGCTCGCAAAGATGCACTTGTTCTCACTGATGATCTTTTTATTACAGTAAACATCCCCCGAAACCCAAAATCCTTCCTGAATCCTTGGACCTTCCTTCTTCCTTGCTTCTATCAAATTCAAAGTCATCTTCAGACGAAGGTTCGATGCTATCATCCAAGTTTAAATCTGACCCATCTGCAATTTGTTCCCTTATATTCTGACCATTTGCTTTCTTTGTTGGTTTTTTTGTTTGAGCTGAAGGTATTATTATTGGGTCTCTCTTTTAGCCAAAGATATCTTTGTTATTTTTACAAAACTATAATAGTCCAAAATTATAAAAAGTATACCACTGAATGAGTACATATTTTTTGATATTTTTCCGTATATTTTGTATCTCCAAAATGAGAATGACATATATAAAAAACATGGAATATATTTTAAAGTATAGGGTTATTTTCATTTTGGGTGCCCAAGGTTTAGCAAAATTTCACTTTTGGTACCCCCATTTACAAAATTCCACTTCGGATGCCTAAGTTTATAAGCAAATGCATTTTAAGTACCCATAATTTTAATAACTCTAATTTAGGTGCCTAATAAATATCTTGTATGTGTGATTTTGCTAAGCTAATAACATGCCCAATTAATTACACTAATAATATATATAACAAACTAGACTTATGATTAATTGGGCTGGTTAGCTTAGCAAAATCACACTAGTAGAAATTAGGCATTTAAAATAGAGTTAATCAAATTTTGGACACCTAAAATACATTTGCTTATAAACCTGGGCACCCAAAGTAGGAGTTTTGTAAATGTGAGGTACCCAAAGTGGAATTTTGTTAAACCTTGGGCACCTAAACTGAAAATAACCCTAAAGTAAATATGTGACCTTCTGTAATGGTTTCCAAGACGCGTCGTATGAATGAGGCCAAAATGCGCTGGAAATAACTCGCGTTGATATGTGGACCATGTACATATCGTGACGAGATGAGTAACCGCTTCCGGTCCATGTAAGGCCGAGATGTTACGAATAATACCGGATCAACCATGCGGCCGTGTGGTTTGCACCTAACGAGGGAGGATTTCAAGTTAGCGGTTATGTTGGCAGGCTTAACGTGGACGTTGTGTTTTTCAAGCGCAAGTGTGTAATGTTGCGCGTTAATTGAAAACATTAGTTAAGTAGGGTACCCCAATTGAAGATGTTCGTTGTTAAAAACTTAAATGACTAGGAATTAAAGGGATTGAAAGTTTTCTTCATATCATCAAACTACACTACTTTTTATTCTGAGAACCTATGATACGAACTTTACAATTGTTAAGTGTGGTTGTCTCGTTTCTCACGCAATTTGGATTTAAATAGATAGGCGATCTCGCGTCCTTTGACTCATTCTTCTCCGTCCCCTTAATTGGGATCTCGAATAACGCAAATAGTAGCCATCCTCTTGCCTCGGTCAAGTGGTATATGCACTTCACTATAAAATGTTGGTGGTTGTGAAGATGGCCTAAACAATGTTGTTTATAGGAGAGCGAAGGAGAATCCAATCCATCAGAGCATTCTTGTGCCGCCAGTTTGAGGCTACTGAGATTTTTTTCGATAAGTGCTCATTTATTTATTCTTTATCTTAGTTTTGTTATTAGAGAAGTTTTTATTAGCTGGTTACCACATCCATGTGGATGGACTCTCTTAAATAACGACAGTGCTTCTAAAAGTAATCCTGGACCGACTGGTGGCAAGATTTTTAGAGACAAGGTCAGACATGTACATTCATCTCTACAATCTATTTCTCTTGTAGTAATTGCATATCAATAAGGATAAAGCTAATGACTTTGGTCGCTAGGTTGGAAAGAGATAGACAACTTCATGTTACTCATATGGAAATGCGACGTGTGTGAGATTGGTCCTGTAAGAGCAACTTGTTAGCAATACGTAATGAGATGCAAGAATTCTATGAAAGTTAATGATTGGACACTCAGATTAAAGAAACTAATTGAGCTAGGATTGACTCGCTACTCAACGAGTTAATTCTTCAACAAATATCGTCATTTTGGATGTTCCACTATTAGAGCTTCGAACCATCATCTATGAAGACGTCCTTGCTTGGGTAGTCTCTCCTCGTGTTATAGTTAGCTAGTTTTATCATGGGACTTGTCCCTCTATTGTACAAAAATTTAAAAATTTAAATATAATCTATAACTAAATGTCAATTAAAGTCCCGAATTTTAATATTACATACGTCCTCCTGTTTAATAAGTTCTTTAATTACGTTTCTATTATTTTGTAAGGACTATTTTAATGAAACATAGGGAATTTGGTGAATGGGAGAGAATAGTAATTGTTTATCATCATATATAGAATATTATAAAGGAATATATATGTCATAATTTTAAAAAATATAGGAGATAATATTAGCTAACTTAAATCGAGATCAATCTGTAATGCAAAAAACATAAATTAGATACCATATTGAAGTGAATCTCGTGCGCTTGATATGCAGTTTTAAACGATGCAAAGCCACAATTTCTTTTATTTAGCAAGTAGTTTTACGAGCTGAATTACTAATAATAAATAAAGTACAATAATGTAAAGAAAATCAACTAAAACTCTCAGCCATTTTCATGCTCCCCTCTCCTAACTCTACAACGAGAATAACTGATCAAGTTCCCAATTAACGAGGTTAAGTGTTGTTCATCACCAATTTTTGGATCTCCCTTTGTTGTTTATCGTAACGCTTAAAAATGTATTCATGACTAGCTAAATTAGTTTTAGGGTTTTTTTGTCAAACACCACCTTTAAAAATTTTTTTCTTCCAAACACCACCTTTAAAAAAAAAATTTGTCAAACACCACCTTTAATAAATTTTTTGTTGTCAAACACCACCTTTTGGCCAAAGTTTTGAGCGCTTGTAATGGGACAACTTTCACTCGATGTTTGAGATAGTAAACGAGGTCGGTTTGAGGTGTTTTTGGACTCGTTGGAAAGGTGGGAGTACAAGCTTTCCAGCGGTTGTCAACACGGAGGTCAAAGGTGGCCTTATGTGGGGTAGATTTGTGCGTAAAGTAAGGTTGGTCACAAGGGGTTGATGTAAGTCGAAATAGGATATTTTCGTGGGTCA
>JAGPOY010005916.1:0-10668 GCA_018983105.1 Silene uniflora
AAAGAGTAATCGAATTACCTCGTAGCGGAATTAATCCGTGAGCAATAATATCCAGCAATATAAGAAAATAAGAACTGGATCCGAATAACCCAACATCTACAAATAAATTAAGAGCACCCCAACTGTAGTGCCTCCACCAGTATCCACACGTATGAATAGGAGATACGATTTGTATGCTAGTACGAAGGTAGGGTTTATTATTATAACTCACAGAGAGAATCAGATAGTAAAACTGACTCCCATATATCTGTATATATAGGGGAGTAACAACTCAGTTTTCCTAATTAAACCCTTACCTTAATCGCAGCTGGGTCTAATCTATTTAGGACTTTATTTCCATATTTCAGCCCGACTGAAAATAGGAAATACCTTATTCATCTTGTGTGTGACCCAATGGGCCCGTTTAATTCTACACGAGTCCTTAAACTCATTTAAGACTCGGTCCGTAAGCAGCTTCTAGCAAAACGTTACGGTTAGATAGAATATAAACCGGGTTACCTTAATTGGACTCCGGGCATAAATCCAACATGTCCACTTTTCATTTCATTTGAGTCTTACTTTCATGTTTGCATTGCATTTTGAAGCCAAATTCACATTAATATCTTAGCCCTTTTATTAGGCCCCTTCATGGTTTTAATTTCCTTAAGCTACATAAAAACTTGCCTACCCTTGTCAAGCTAGTAGCTATGTTTTTTTTTTTGTTGGGAAGCTTACATTGGGATGATTCTACAAAGTCTATGTTATTGTGAATGAAAAAGAAAAATGCGATATATGAAAGTTGAAAAGAAAAGAAAAATGAGCAAAGAAAGAAAAAATTGAGAAAAAGAAAGCAATGAAAAAATGAGAAAAATGTGTTGTGCTTGAAAGAAAAAAAAGAGAAGGAAAAAAAAAGAAGAAGAAGTGAATTAAGGAATTTCTCATGTGATTCATAAAAATATTTTGGAGAATTTCTTATGTTTTGAATTGTAAGAAGTCATTTGATTATTTTTGGCTTCTAATTGGGAATTTGGGTTAAGCTTTCACTATGGTTTTGTTACTACCTTGAATTTAGCTCCATAAATCCATAATCATTTGTCCCCTTTTGTCCCATATCACAAAAAGCCTTCTATCCCTTTTGGCATCATTTTCGCATGCATTTGATTGTTTTAACTTGTGATTTGATTATCTACCATATTAGATTGCGGGCACATGTTTTAAGTTGAGGTTAGTTGAGTGATTTTTCACAAAATTGCCCTTATACACAATTAGAGTTGTGAGTGTACCGCAAGAGTCCGAAAGTCAAAAGATCATGCAAAAGCCGAAAAGTCCATTTGAAGTTGTTTATGCTACGTCGTCGTATAAATCTCATCCATGTTATGTTTTTCCTTATGCCCTTGTTGTTTAGGGACGAGAGTCATCGTTTGTTATATAGGGGATTTCCATGTAGGGATGATTGCTTGCTTGAGGACAAGCAAGGACTTAGATTGGGGGAGTTTGATAAGTGCTTATTTTACTACATTTACCCTATTGTTTAGCTCTTATTTACATATTATTTTGAACTTATCTAAGTGATTTTTGAGCTAACACTTGTGTTTCTAGTTTGTTTTGCAATGCTAACATGTTTTGTAGGAAAGTAAGACATTTGTGCTAAATCCTACAACAATTTGAGCAACTAGAGAACAAGGCTAAGATAGGAGTGAAGAATGGACTATCATGGCACATTTGCATGGATTACATGGCTTTTTGATGGACCAAATATCAACAAATGCAAAATAAAGTCAACTAAAAGTCAAGCCCAATTTAGG
This sequence comes from Silene uniflora, assembly GCA_018983105.1. Lineage (NCBI taxonomy): Eukaryota > Viridiplantae > Streptophyta > Magnoliopsida > Caryophyllales > Caryophyllaceae > Silene > Silene uniflora. The sequence goes on from JAGPOY010005916.1 coordinate 1,785, forward strand.
AAGTCAAAAAATGAAGTGAGAAGTGCATGGAGGCTATCATCACATTTTAGGTCAATGTGCATTAACCGGGTGTTTAATCACCCTAGTAATGGCGTCCATTGGATTCCATAGGCATTTACTAAGGAGTTAATCACAATGGACCCGGAAACATATGATCCCGATCGGGACGAGGTGATCCCGATCGGGACGAGCTTGACCTAGCCGCTTTTGTGATCTTCTCATTTGTTTACGTTTCACTCCCTATTTTACTATAAATAGGGAGGCATGTACGACTCATTTTCACACACTTTACACTTAGAAATTCTCATATTACTCTTATTATCTCATTTGTAGTTGTAATCTTTCAATAGTTAAACAATTCTCAATTCAAGTTCTAATACAATTTCCTTTAGTCATTTCTCGGTTTTGTAATTCTTATTCTTCTTACAAGTTTTCGCTCTTCATCGTGGTAACTATTACATCTAGTTTTCTCTTTCGCATTTTATAATTCTCGTATTAGTTTATTTCATCATTTAGTTTATCATTTTGTTATTTATTTGCATGTCATTTTCATTACAAGTAGTTTACAATATCATTTCTTATCCTAAACCTTCATTACATTACAATTCTATTTCCATTATGTTTATTTCATCATATAGTTTTAGTTTTATTTACATAATGAGTGAGTAGTCTATTTTGTCTAAGGGGTAGGGGAATCATGCAATACAATATATATATTAAAATGCCAACATAAAGATGAAAATAATTCTAACACATTGCTTCCATCGGATGCTCGTTTTTCATATGATTAATCTTTGTTTAGTGGCCATATTCATTGATTAAGTTTGTTAATTCATTCTATAAGTCGAGAGACACGGAATTCGAGTTAGACTTTGCATGAGATGGTAGAGTGACCTAGTAGACGAGAGACTCTAGGACCCAACCTATGGACGATATTATTATCGGGAATACTAATGTTGTGAAATGGGTAATCCTAGTTCCTAAGCAATTGTTGTTCTTATTATTTAATCTTAATATTGGCATGACTATTTATATATAATTTGCATGTGTGACCCAATCCCCTTGGACTCTTTTAATTATTATTATTTACATCATATCTTTTATATTGTTTAAACCAAATCAAAACCCAATCGTTAATTCGACCTTGATAGAAATTCACCATAGCAATTCATTTATAATCACCATTTTCCTTGTGGATTCGACCCCTTATTACTACATTAATTTGTTGTGCCTTGGGTATTTTTGTTAGGTGTGTGATAGCCTATCAGAAGGTGTCTAAGACGGCGTACAACACCTCCTATTTATAGTGAATAGGAGGTGAAAACGTAAGAAAGCATTTACGCATAGAATCTGCCAATCCCGATCAGGACAGGGTGAACCCGATCGGGACCATCGGTTTCTTGGTCCATTGTCTTCAAGTCTCGAATTAATGCTCAAGGAATCCGATGCCATGCTCTTATTCCTCGATTGATTGTCCGGTAAATGCATTCTTTGACCTTCTAAGAGCATCTATTAGTGTCATTCAAAGCTTCTTCTTGAGATCTTTCCATTTTGGGCTTTAATTTGGACTTTTAGCATGGATGATCAATTCTTTACATTTCACTAAATAGTTAGTAAAAATGTGTGTTTGGACCAACATCTTCCAACTTTGCCATGCCATGACTACTCTTGCTCCTACTTAGCTTTGCTAAGTTCGTTGTTAGCTCACTTTGACAGAAAAAGCCTTTGAATGCTTAGATTCCTACAAAAGCACACTAATACGAGCAAAACAACTACAAAGCGATATTAGCTCAATAAATCACTAATAAAAGTGCAAATAGCAAGTAAAATGTGAGCTAAAGATAGGGGAAAACTCTACAAAATATGGACTTATCAGAAGGGTGTCTAGCCTAAGCAATTGTTGTTTTTATTATCTACTCTTAGTATTGGCATGTTTTCTTACATATAAATGCATGTGCGTACCAATTCCCTTAGACTTCTTTAATTATATTGTTTACATCTTAGATTATACAAACCAAATCAAACCGACTCGTTATTCGACCTTTTTGGCGCCGTTGCCGAGGAAAAAGGTTTTATTATATTGTGAATTGTGTTTTTCTATCTTGTTTTATTTTGTCTTAAGGAACACTTGTTCCTTAAGACTGTTGCTTACAATTTCCTTGAAGTTGTTGTCATATGCCCAGGTCCACCCGAATCGGAGAATTGTTTCCACTTGTTCCCGAGCCCGAAAGGACCTTAAGGAGAAGACAACGGTTTTGGAAGGAAGTTGAAGAAGCCACCTCGCAAGAACAACTTGAAAGTGCTCGAAAGTCATTTGTAGAGGATCTTCAAAGTTTTAACGAGGAAGAGGTTTCTAGTTCATCACAACAACCACCAACAACCAAGAAGATGGTGAAACTTTCCGATCACTCCGAGCCCACCGCGGCTATACTTCCAGCCGGCTTCATCACTACTCAAATTGATGCGGCTAATTTCGAGATCAAACCCGCTTTCATTAACCTTGTGGAGCGCAAACAATTTGGAGGTACTCCCTTAGAGGATCCCGATTTACATGTGACTAACTTTTGTGACTATTGTTCTATGATTAGGCAAAATGGAGTCACACAAGAGCAAATTAGGGAGATACTCTTCCCTTTTTCGCTAAAGGACAATGCAAAGCTATGGATCAATGGTCTTGATCGTGCCGCTATGGGGATCACAAATTGGCAAACTTTGGCTCTAGCATTTTACAAGAAGTACTTCCCTCCGGAGAAGACTCAACAATTGAGGAGCCAAATCACTAGTTTCCGTCAAAATGGGCTAGAGAGCCTATTTGAAGCATGGGAAAGATACAAGGAGCTTCAAAGACTATGCCCACATCATGGGTTGGAACCTTGGTTTTTAGCCATCACCTTCTATAATGGATGCAATGCCGAGTCTCGCCGTATTCTCGACTCCGCCAACAATGGGCGGTTTGATCAAATCGACACCGATGTCGCACATGCAACAATCGAGTCCATGGCCATCCATGATGCCCAATATGCCAACTCTAGGAGTACACCTCTCAAAGGTACGGAAGATTCTTCCACTACTTCTTTACTAATGGCTAAGGTTGCAATGCTAGAGCAACAATTGGGGGCAAAGGTGACGTAGGGTCAAGTCGTCACACCCAATCAAACACATTTATAAACTCAACACACAAACTAAGTAGATAGTAGGTAAGTCGAGATCGATCCACGGGACGGGGGTATTCGAGTCAATCAATCTAATCAAAGTTATGCTAAGGGTTGTCACAATAATATTGAAAGAGGTTTGTAGTCTAAACTAATGAAAGCAAGTAAATAACAAGGGTTAAAATAATAAGAAGGAAAAACTAGGAAGAGTGGGTTCATATGGGTAATCAAATGGTGGAACACATGTAATCAAGTATTGGGTAGATTGATTGAGGTCACGATGAAATAGGGTCGAGACTTTCGATCTTACAACCCTTAAGTCGGAAAGGGTTAGTTATTACCCGTACACCCTAACTTCCCTACTATGTTCTATGCACGTCTAACCCACCATCGAGGCATTACGGTCTTACGATGGGGATTGAAAGGTAGTCTAGCAAGCCTTGAGGCATTACGATCTTACAAGGTATGCCCAACATAAAGAATCCATGCAAGTTTGTGATTCAAGCCTTTCATCAAACATATAACATGCATAAGACATAGATGACATAATAACACTTTAATCAATCAATCAATTCCCAACATCAACATGTATTATATTCACCCTTTGATACTCCCCATAATCCCCCACTAAACCTAGCAAGGTCACTACTCACTCATTCTCATATGGGTCATGCAATCAATGGTGTCAAACATCTTAGCATGAACAAACATGGTGAATAAGTAAGGAAAGGAACAACTTAAATGAAGATGAACAAGTAAATAAAGGGATTAAGAAGTATACCAACAATTAAAGGAGATGAACATGAATAAAAGGAGAATCCTTGTGTAGAGATGAAGACTTGTCACTAATCTTCAATCATAAACCCAAGAGATTCAAGACTAATCTAATGAACAAGTATTGAAAGATTGAATGTTGAAAGATTAATATTAATTGTGGAAAGATTGAAGAACAATTTTTGGAATGATTAATGTAATCTATTCTAATCTACTCCTAATCTACAATAAAGGGGCGTGAGAAAGCCTCAAGAAGCATAACCCTAATTATTACAAGGAGGGTATTTATACTAAGTACAAGATTAGGTTAAGTAGAGGTGGAGTGTCGCACAAGGACATGGCGAAGTGTTTAGAGGTAGCTCGAGTCGCACTGCGGTTGTCCCGACTTTTTCTTCCTTGAGGTCGCTCGACCTCGGGCCCCGGTCACTCGACCTCTGGCCTCGGTCGCTCGACCTTCTTCTGGGTCGCTCGACCCTCTGCTGCTCTTGCCCAAGCTGATTCGAAATCAGCACGGTTTGACTCCTAGGCCGTGGGGGCTCCTCTTCTTAGCTCTAATTCTTCACTTAGGCCTTTGGTTATGTCTCCTCTACATGCTAGGTCCTTGGATATCGTCATCTTAGCTCCGAAATGCTCCATTTAAGCGCGATTTAGCTCCTCCGCCTACAAGCAAGCCAAAACCAATAGAAAAGCAAATAGGAGGCTAAAGAGCATGAAAGGACCCTAATAAGTACGTAAAAGCATGTGAAACTAGGTTCGTTAAGGGGGTAAAAGTGCAACTATTACGGTCACATCAAATATCCCCAAATCGAACATTTGCTCGTCCCGAGCAAAGAGGTGGACAAAACCATGACCCTTATTATACTACTACTACTAGCATATCCGATGTGAGACAATTAGCGGGTCTCACTCCGCCCCTTCAACTCACAACAAGATACTTATGAGGTAAAGTACCTTCTTGCAAGGCAAGGTGGGGCTTGCCAAAATGGCGATGCATCCAACATTAAGCACAACAAAATAGCAAAGGATGCATCAATAAAAAATGAACCACTTTCCTCATCTAAGTGGCCGAGTCTTTATGTATTAGAGTCAAGTAGAGGATGCCAACTCGGGGTCTTAACATAGTGCCAACTCCCTAAATCTAGCTAAGCATATGAAGTGATAACCCAAGTGCCAAGAAACGGATTCTAGGCGGGTAAAGGGGAAGACACTTGCTATACTCCCTAAGGCTAACATGACACACACAAGATTCGACCCTTCTTTTAGACTCTCAACTATGTAGGACCTAAAAACCAACTCTCACGGTTTTCGCTCGTCGCTCAAATGAAGAACGGGTGATTTTATGTAAAAAGTAACCAAATCACTCAACTACTACGACTCACGAGGAATGCCCGCATTCTAGTGTGGTACTTCATCCTACAATCGCAATGAGAAACATTATGCACAATTTAAGAGGCATGGGTTGTAATGGGGCTTGGGACAAGGTAAAAGAGGATTGGCTCGAGTGCCGTTTTGGACATGAGAGGCTAAATCGAGTAATGTAGCCACCTATCTTCCCATAACACAAGTCCTAATTGCAAGAGCTTTTTTTTCTTTCAAAATGTGGTGGAATAACCACCCTTCTCAAGTATAATCTTTACATATCAAGGCTCATTTGCAAACATCAAACCCTTTATTAGCAACTTCTTTTTATTGTCTCTTTTTGATGTGCAAGAGATGTTGCTCAAAATTGGAAAGCGATAAATCAAGTATTTTCTTTTTCTTTTCTTCTTTTTTCTTCTTTTCTATTTTGTTTTTCATTTCATTTCCTTCAAAAACCTCTTTATTAACATCATTGCGAAATAGGCTCTCATTTATTATGAAGCTCAATTTCCCTTGTGCTATCAAAATCCAACTCATCCATGTTCAACATAACTAACTACTACAACTTACTCGATAGGGTGAGTTGTTTTTGGGATGTAGCTCGTTTGTTGGTTAATCAAAATGAAAGGCCAAGTCTCAAAGTGGGTTCACAAAAAGGATTAAAATGCAACGGTATAAACAAAAGCTATATGGCTATGTGAGGTTCATGTATACGTATATTGCCTTCGAAAATATGTGCACAAATGTTTCATACAATATCAAGGAACAAGCGCCACTCTTATGCGTTTTGACATAACATACCACGCAAGGAGACCTACACACTCAATCCTAGACGGGACCGGTTTGATGGGCCGGCCAAATGGAGGCTCTATCCTCACAATATGAGTAGGTATGTGTTAGTTCCTAGGTCTAGTCTCGAGTCTTAAAGTAGAGTATCACAAGGTGGTCAATGCTTAGGTCGTTAAGCGTGTCTTCCCGTGGTGTAAACACCCTAACAAGGTTATCACTAGATGCAAGCTTATCAAAAGGGAAGAGACACGGTCAAAACATTTAACGTCATCGATGGCATGTGTCCCTACTATAGACTCTTATACAAAAACGTTTTGGAAAGCAATAAACGTGTATGAATGCAATCTAACATATTATACAACCTATATGAATGCAACTAATCTAAAGTGATATGCAAGCAAATGCAAACTCCTAACAACAAATAGGCACCAAACCGCAACAACAAAATACACAACATCCTCTTTGACATATAAGCCCATTCTCCTCACAATGAAGAGAAATGGAAGGGAAAAAGAGATTAGAACGATCATACCAAGCGGTCTTCATATTTCCCTTGCTAATGTCTCAAATGAAGTGTTGTACCTATGTGAGAAGAGAACAATAGCACACAAGTATATACAATTCTACACTAATATATGAAAGAACATGTTTTTGGCTTTTGTATTTTTCAAATTTTTAGGGGTTTTGTTTTTATGAAAAGAAAAAACATATTTTTGAGATTTTTCAAAATTTTTCAAATTTTTATGTTTTTTGGAATATAAATTCCCATCCCCTACTTTATTTCGGACATTGTCCTCAATGTACAAGGTAGGAGTCGGGAATGAAAAAGAAAGACATATTTTTGGATTTTTGAATAAGGTTTATTTGAAAATAAAGAACATGTTTTTGTATTTTTGAAATGAAAATACATGTTTTTGGATTTTTTTGAATATTTGAGAAATAAAAACATATTTTTGTATTTTTTTTTATTTTATGAAATTGAAATACAAATGCAATGCATGATATGAACGAATGCATGCTCTAAGTAAATGCAATTCTACATGACATATATCACAAATGGATGCAATCTAAACTATTCTATGTGATGCATGCTTTTGATTGAATAGAGAGCTAATTTGAATTAACTCGGGTCACTCATGATCAAACCTCCCCAAACCGCTTTAAACACTATTTCTAATGTTGGAGAAATGAAGTTCGGTCATTAGTGACTATGCATGAATGCAAGATGAATGCTACTAACTACATGAACTATATTAGAATGCAAGCTATTCTATATGGACTATCTAATGCATATGAGATATGAAATATAATACAAATGCAAATTATACATGAGAGATAGGTGAAGGGAAAGAAATCTTACAATCACGATCTCATTCATACCTTCCTTGATAATCATCTTCACTCTCTTCTTCTTTCTCTTTGGTCTACCACGAGTCACTACCCAAAAAATGCTTCAAATCCTCACACATAAGAACCAATCAACCTTGAAAATGCCTTAGAAGCTCAATAGAACCATGAATCGAAGGTAGAAGGCAATAATCAAACCCGAAAAGTAATAAGGTGCCACGAATTTTTGGACTTCCTATTTTAAAATGATGATTTTGGGTGATTTTGAGTATGTAGAAGGTTGAAAAGTTGGTTTCTCTTGTGTAGAATGAATTGGAATGCTTTTTAGAGTATTTGGGGAGTGATTTGATTGATGTTTGAGGGAGTTTTGTGAATTGGGAATGAATATGAGTGTTTGTGATTGAAGAAGATGAAGATTGTATGATATGGTGAAGGATTTGAGGCCTTCACGGGGTAAAGGAAGGGTAGGACGGGCTCTCAGGACCAACCCGGGCGGCTCGGGGTTGACGCGCCATGATTCTGAAACAGGCTGTAACTTTTTTTTTGTAGGTCGAGCAACCTAGGATTAGGTCAGGCGACCTAGGAAGTAGGTCGGGCGGCCTAAAGAACAGCTTGCTTGTTTGAGCTTGGATTGTAAAACGGACGTCATTTTCTCATCCAGACTCCTATTGGAGTGATTCAAAAGCCTAGATTGCTTGATTTTTTGACGCCGTTCCATCTATCATGGTTCTAGAGCCAAAAAAGCACTTATTTATTTGGGTCCAAGTGGTTTTGTCTTGTTGTCCTCGCTTCTTTACCCATCATTAACATCAATTCTCTTCACACACTCAAATAAAGGGTGACATTCCTCCCTTTCATCTCTCATGCAAGTAATGAATGCATGCAAAATAGAAAGACATGAAATAGAATATGGTACAATGGTGGTTTAAGAAAGGACTCCACCAAACTTATTTCTTGTTAACATGTTCTTTGTTGTTGTCCATGTTGCTCAAAGCTCTTAGCAACCGGTCAAAGGTTTGAGCACAATCCTCAAATAAGCATATGTAGAGCCATGGCCAAATCATAGCAATGCACACCCACTTGATCTCCCATCGATTCTTGTCAACTTGAGGTATGAAGTATGGCTCATCTTCATTTGGAGGCTTCCACTCTCTCCCATTTTCTTCAAATTGTATGATGATGGAACTTTGACTTGTCAATCCTTCAATGGTAGAAGGAGAGTCTGTTGAGCCCACTTTGGCCTGGTCAGGATAAGAACTAGTCCGACAGCATGAGGAGAACAGCTTGACTCCAGTCCGGACAAATACATATCAGAAGTCATAAGACAAAGGCAAATTCCAGCCAGTGCAGAAGAAAAGCTAAGCAGAAACAGAAAGAATCCCCTCCAGCTCATCTGCCCTGGACAGCACGTCTAAGGAAGGGAGTCAGGGTCCTGCATTTAAGGAAGACCCAGTCAAAACCCT
>JAGPOY010005917.1:6714-17382 GCA_018983105.1 Silene uniflora
ATATTTTTCCACAAGAGCCCGAAAGCGATTAAATGTAGGTGCGGTGTCTGATTTTTGTTTCAGCGGATAGAGCCAGATATAATGAGTGAAATGATCGATAAATATAACATAGTATTTAAATGCATCAAGAGAGTGTAAGGGAGAGGTCCAAACATCAGAATAAATCAAGTCAAGAGGAGCGGAAGACGTAAGAGTATTAAATGAAAAAGGTAACTTATGACTTTTATTGATCTCACAAGAATTGCAAGGACGATTAAAAGAAGTACTAGTAATTAAATTTTGACGACAAATAGTAGTAAATATATTGTGGGATGGATGCCCAAGACGATGATGCCACGCCACAGATGTTGAGGCAAGACCAACATGAGCTTGAGGGTTGGAGGGCGTCCATTCATATACGCCGGAGCTAAGAGGACCTTGGAGGAGCGGAGTTGGCATCGAAGGAACCTTTAAGGAAAAAGATGAAGAAGAAAATTCAAGTAAGATATCGTTATCTTTACAAAGTTGCGAGATAGAAATTATTTTACGAGAAATTAAAGGAACATATAAAACATTATTGAAGTGCAAAGTAAGGGAGGAAGAAATAGAAATAGAAAAAGAACCTATATGAGATTTTCGAACTATTGTAGCAATCTCATGGGAGTTTTGACAAGAATATATTTCATGCAAAATGAAAGTTCTAACAATACCTTCATTATTATTATCATATTCATGTGTTGGATGTAAAATGTAACATCGGTATCAATATCAATTAATTGATTTAAACGATTATAGAAAGTCCAACTTTTGCGTGTCGCTTTCAAACAATACAAGAGAGACTCAACTTTTATGAAAACGGTAAACCAAAATTCCTATGTAACCTGGAAGTGCTCGTCAAACAGTTGTCCACCAGGGATGTGAACAAGGCTCCGGTTACACATATAATTAGATTCAATACCCCAGTTCGGAGCTCCATCAAATTTAGCTTCGCTAATTCCGCCATCAACCTTATTGTACCAGAAGAATCTACTAGTATTACGCTGTCGAACTAAAATCATGTCTGAGCTCAGACAAGCAACAGGATTAATAACTTCTTCCTTTAAACAATTCGAAATAGGAATGCTCAACAACATGACCCATGAATCCTGTACCCCATATTCCTTCATTATCCACACATGGTATCGATTCTCAATTGCATCCTTGAATGTCGATAATAAACAATCATCAACAACTCCGAAACCAACAAGGTAGCTCTTCTGCTTGCAGGTTGGATCATAATAAAACCGAGGCAATAAAACATCGTCTGTCCACCTATTCTTACAAATGTCGAAACAGCCGATCCTATATTTGGTCAATGCGGGCGCCCAAAACCTCCAATGCAACAAATTGTTATCAATGAGGACCCCATCCTCCCTAAGTGGGTCCATTGTATCTGTCGGAAACGTTGTTTCAATTACCCTCCACGAGTTCTTGTTCGAGCTGTAAACCCTAGTTATTCGAGTTTTCATGGCGGATTTATCAATATAATTGGAAACAACAACGATTATGTAATCGAGGTTTTCATGATCAAACCCGAATCCATGATTGTGTGTTGCCTTTGCATCTTTATCAAGGGTACAGATATGTCGGTAAATTCGGGTTGTCGGGTTAAGAAGCCAGTACTCGCTTCTGGAGGTGGTCCTACGGAGGCGAATACATAGCAAACCATTGGATGTCCCGATGACGGATATTGATGGACTTGTATCGTCGTAGAAGGTTGTTTTGGTGGTTGTTGCGTGTGGGTCAAGCTCGTAGCAGTTAATGCGATCGATTCCAGCGAGGACGAGGCGTTTGCCAGCTGCAGAGGACGACAGAGACTGTTGGCGGTGGTAAATTCGGGTGAAATCCCGGGATGAGATTAAGAAATTCAAGTATTTGCAGACGGATTTTAAACGTAATAAGGTTATGACGGGTAACCTAGGAAGGATTTCTACCATCATTATGTCCACGTCTAAGCTTTCAAGGGTCGTCTTCGATGATAGTGTTAGGAGATATCGGGATAATATCGGGATATGTCGTGATATCGACATATTCATAATTTTGAAATACGGTATCATGATGTATGTAGGAAATAATACTGATATTATATATAACACCTATCGATTGTATTGAAAACACAAGAGCGAACTATCAATAATACAACACGATATTTATGCAATTCTCCCTTCTCCGATTCTAATACATAGACTTGGATGACTTGGTATTTGTTACGGGCATGTTAAATAACGTCGACACTTTACTAATTATCGTCGACTATTTAACATCATTTACCCATAATGCCCCTCCCATAATCATCCTTTGTCTTTCTCTCTAAAATTTCTCCCAAAAAAAAAAAGACGGTTTTTGCTTAATTTACGTGATTGATGATCAAGACGGTTTTAACTTATGTCGATCTCTAACGATAATCAAGCTAGTAATGAATCGGATGGGGTATGTTTACGTTTTATTTACGCTTAAATTACGTTTTATTTACGCTTCAATTTTAATTGATTTGTTATTTGAATTAGAGTAGAACGGATTAGCGTTTCCCGATTCCCGCTCCCAAACCAACTTAGAAAATTAGTCGGAAATTATATATTTTTTTTAAAAGAATACGAAATCAACCCCAGTCGAAACACATTTTCGACCAGACCATGGTCCAGTCGAAGAACATTTTCGACCATACCATGGTCCAGTCGATGATGATCTTCGACTGGCCGTCTGGCCCAATTCAATTTTTTTATTTTTTTTAAATAAACAACGATTTCCGCTTTAATTCGGGGCGCGGGAAAGGGGCCTAATCCGTTCAAACAATATCGATTCTATCCTAATTCATCTCAATCAACTAAAAAATAACAAAATTTAAAGAAATTAAACATCGAAAGAAGAATACATACATCGTCGATTAATTGAAAAAGAAGGCGGAATTGTCGTAGATGAACGGTTTTTTTTTGTTAGAGACGGTTTATTTTAGTTAGAAAATTTGTTTTTTTTTTTCAAAATATGAAGTTTATTAAGGGAGGGGTTAGGGTGGGGGTAGTTTAGGAAAGTCATTAAAATTTGTCGACGATAATTAGTAAAGTGTCGACGTTATTTAGCAGGTTGGTTAAACATTAGACTTGTACATCTAATCTAAGGCTCATTCCTACTCCCTACTCAAACAGTGTTCTTGAATAAAAAGAGTTTCAGAAGAGGAATTAACTAGCCTTGCTTGAACGAAACAAAACGAAATCATCACAATCACACACAATTTTGCTAGGCCCAGAAATGCTGGTTGTATGAGCAGTTGAGCACTAAGCAGTGGCGGACGTAGGAATTTAGTGTCGGGGGAAATTGAGGATAATCGCCAATTTTGGAGGAATGGAGGGACATACATAGGCTCATACATTAGGCGACAACTAAGGCTCATACATTAGGCGACGACTTTCTCCCTCTTCACATTCAAATTAGCAACGTGATCAGACCTTATACCTAGGTGGCTGCCCAGTGCCCAGCCACAATCTTTTAGCAATCTCACAATCTCTATAAACAAATGATCTAGAGTTTCGATATTAGAACAGGACTCGGACAAAGGGCAATTAAAAACTAACCCTTTCAATATTACGCCTTTGGAATTCATCACCAATAGGTAGATAATCAGTCAAAATCGTACAAAGTAGAATAGACCACACCTTAGGAGTTAGGACCAGGGAGATGCCATAAGATTTTACGCACAAAATTCCTATAATCAGCTCCAAGTCGTGTTAAATCTTTAACAACCCGCTTGAGTCTCATTCCAATATAATAATATACCTTGTCTACAGAGTAGAACTAATAGGAATAGCCAAGATTATACTCACAGTCTCATCATCAAAGAAACAACGAACAAGCCAATCATCCCATGACAGGGACTCTTTCTTAATAAGATGATTAACTTGTAAGCAAAGAAGATTAGGACTACCGCGAAGAAGCTCTGGATCTTTTGGAATAGGATGCCCATTTGGATGGAAGTCCAGACATTAAGCAAAGAAAGAAGTCGGACTTATCGCACAAGCAGATTTGATAAGTTCCAAACCCCAGAGAACACTTCTACCTCCCCATGAACCATCACTGACCAACAACGACCAACTTGTAACACTGAGGGTGCGGTTGCACACATCAATAGTAAATATTAATAGCTAAAATCAGGAAATAAATCAATCAAACAATAATAGAACATCAGTTTTCATGATTACATCTAGCTATAAATTATAATGCTATATGTATCAATAAATAGTCAAAATACAGAGTACCTAATTAAATTATGCAAAAATCAATTGTATCTGGTTCAACATAGGATCCATACGATTATGATAAAAATACCTCACTAAAGTGGCTACAGCCTCTTTGTGTTGCTAACACAAGGGTAAGGCTGCATACATCCCACACCCCCTCTACCCCGCAATTTATCAGAGCCAAAATGGCGCTGGGTTAATGTCGTTGTAGTCTGCTTCATCATCGGAATATATTATAGAACATGAGTTGGATGCCCTTGGTATCTCATGGAGTCTGTTATTAAATTGATCGAAGTTAGGTGCGTTGGATGGGATTCCGTCACGTCCTTCTGACATGGATATAACCAACTCTTCCAAAACAGATGTTTTACCAAGAAGAAATCTGATCATATTCAGTTCCTGGTCACACCCCGAGCAATTGTAAATCCTGATTCGTTTGAGATGAGATTAACAGCATGAGGGGAATGTTTGAGCTAGTGCCCAGCTAAGATCTTCCAGAGCAGCTGCATCAGAACCGTTTGGATCATGCAAACAACATTTATCAACATCATTGACATCATCGAAATCATTAAAGCAACCCTGCAAACGACACACCATTTTGCAGCACAGTTAGGTTTTTCCTTTTATGTCATGTTTTCTTAAAATGGGTTTAGTTGTTCAATAGACTCAAATATGGCAACGTTTTGTCAATCTTCTAAATAATAATGCCTTGATTCTTAGGAATTGCTCCATACTCCATTTTTGGCCTATTCTTTAGAATTGCACATTTTCATTTCGAGTATGTTTTTGTTAATAAAATCCCACAACCCCACTCACAACCTTAATCCTTGGCATAAAGTAAATGGGGCATTTCCAAAGAATCAGATGGCGCAGAACGGATTATAAAATTCAGACTAACCTCCATAAAAACAAGTTCTTCCAACAACGGTGAACGATGAAAGATCAACAACAGCACAATATCCCATCTTGCGCTACAAGATGTCACACAGAATGAGTCCAGCCTCAAAGTTTTTAGATTACAGAACATAGGTAGTGAATTCTTCAACTTAGCAGCATGATAAAAACCCTTCAAAAGAAAAAAAGTAGCCATTAGGCATTTAAGACTGCTACGGACCTGGTCCAGTACCTTGAGCAGGAATGTGTACCACACCCTTGCCTATTAAGCTAAGGGTAGAAATGTGTAGACCGTCACACATAAGGTTCATTTACAAATATGTCGTGAAAAAAAATAGAAGTGGAACAAAGATAGTAATATATCAACCAGCGAGGATGAAAAAGGTGGAGAGACAAACCATAGGAAACCATCCGAGCACAGATAAATGTTGAACATTAGTCAAAGCACTTGCAAGACTAAGCTGGTTCAGGAAAGCAGCCTCAGAAGTGAAAAATCTCGGACAGGGCACAAAGATGCAGGCTTCGACTAGCGCATGCATATTTATACTATATTCAATTGCTAAATTGTCGGAATATCTAAAATACTGCAAATTAGGGGTGTCAATATGCATAAGGTCATTGCATTTCTCATCGTCTTCCCCTCTGTGGACAATGAATGTGAATCTATGAAGGGAATGTGAGGAAATGGTGAGATGATCCGGCTTCTCCCAAGAACAATAAATGATAGAGAGATCTTCAAGAGCAGGGCAGTTTGAAACTAGCCTAGTAACAAAATCGCCCTCATTTAAAACAAAAGAATGGAGGTTAAGGATTTTCAAGATAGGGAGACAAATGTGCGAGATTTCAGTGCCACTGTTAATCTCGAGATTGGAATCAAGCGTCAACACCTTTAACAATTGTAGAGCAAAAAGTCCGGGGGGAAGCTTAAATTCAGCAGGGTTGGGTACATGAAAGGAGAGGTCAAGTTCCCTAAGGTCACAATGGGCTAACGGGTAAGAGATCCATGTATAAAGACGGGCGGGTTCAAGGTTGGGGAAACAAGTTCGCCTACAAGAGTGACAAGCAACAAGGGAACGAAAGAAAGTGGTTTTGTCCCCACCGAAACGAAGTCTAAACCGGGTAAGAGGCTGCTGAGACTGAGATAACTTATGCAGGACATTGTCGACAAATGACTCAAAAAGAGAGGAGCGCTCAACCATATGGGTATATTGTACACAATGTGATACAGGAGAATCATCCAAGTCCACATTTGTTATCCAACAGAAAGCTCGTCTCATACTCTTGGACAGTACTTGGGACACAGCAGCTTCCTTGAATGGGAGCCTCGACAAAATCCGAGTCAATAACTCATCAGGTAAACGGGTAAATCTATCCGTAGAATGATCCAATGTACGGCTCAATTTCAGTTTCCGGTCCAGACTCGCCATGGTCACTCCTAATTTTAAAAAGAATAAAGAAGAAAATAAACATCCAATCAAATTTGTTGATTGATTCATATACTGGGGAAATGCAATCTGCAATTGAAATTGATAATGACAAACTAACCCTAACTACACAACTAGTACTAGATAACAACCAAAATAACATGATTGACATGAAAAACAAGTGCAATTACAAAAATCTCTCAAAAAAAAACCTATCTGTTTGTGAATCAACAACAAGCAACTTTGACGAGATTCAGCAAAAGGATCAATTGCTAAACAAAAACAAATGATTTGAGACGGAGGGAACAAGAATCAATTGCTAAAAAATTAAGACGAACAAGAAATTGATAAAAGATAAGGATGATTACAGGAACAAATGAATAATAAAATTTGATGATAAACAAGCAAAAAGGGCAAATTAATTGAGTTACAACAATCAAGTATGACTTACAAATCAATCAATTGGAGAAGATGATGATGAAGATGATGAAGGAGACTCCGAATCTCCGATAATAATTTCTATTTTTACTGTGGAAACACGTAGTAAATTTAGTAACCTGGAAAGAGGAAAGAGGATATTTGATTTTGATGCCATAAAACCGCCTAGACCCGAAATTGACCTGACCCCACCCGATGCATCAATGGACCCGGAATAGAGGGACTGAGGTAGTAGATATTTTATAGACCTGGCAAAAATAACCTAACCCGATTAACGCGCTACGATAAGGATGACCCGAGATCCGAAATTGATCCAAACTACTGCACCGAAATGTGACCAAAACCCAAATTGACCAACCCAGCCTGAACATGACCCGAGCTTTCTTGAACCATAAATGTCCCGACCCGAAATCCCCCCCAACCCGAAATGACCCGGAAAAACATAACTCTAATTGAACAAAAAAAAACTTGAAATGGTTTTCTTTCTTAATCATTGACCCGAAAATGTTCTCACCCCAAATAACCTGATCCGCTAAACAAATGATTGAGACGGAGGGAGTATCGAATCAATTACTAATAACAAAGCAGATTAAGATGAAGAAATTGATGATTAGAAGCAATCAATTAAAACAATCAAAGCAATCAATTAAAACAACGGAAATTTCTCATGGTACCCTCGAACTTTGACAGATTACACATGGTACCCCCTTATTTTATATTTCTACATATGGTACCCTTGTATTTATTTTTTCTTTCCCAAAATACCCTTTGACCAATTTATGTCATAACACCGTTACTCCAATTATGTTAATCCTTATTTTACTACTAAACTAACACTTTAATACCAAAAAATCCTCAAACTACCATTATCATCATCTTCTTAAAAAACTAAAATGTGAACCAAAAATAATCAAACTCCTAAAATCATGACTAACTTCATTTTCTCCATCTATTGAGGTCTGCTAAGAAGCTACCCAGTAAAAGGTACCACAAAGTGACAAACGTACCATTCAATCTTCATGTATATTCTCCATAATCATCTCACAAAAACAAAATGTAGTAAATCGTAAATCTAATAAACAACTAAGCAACAATCTTTTTCCTTGATATTTCATCAAATCTTACAATCTGTGCTAATATTTTCCCACTTTCTCAATTATTGAGGCGGCTCCGAGTATCATATATTCATATCACACACTTTACTTCCTTTTTTTCCATACATATTGCTTCTTTTACTTTTTTTTAGGGAAAACATGGGTGGAGTTTTTTTATAATAAAATCAATTTCTGAAAGTTATGAAGTTATTAGTTAATATTTACTGAAGTTATGATGTGGGTCTGAATTTGTTGGGTTTTCTTTCATGATTTGTTGCAAGTTCTGAGCTTTAAATTTGATGAATATTCTTGGGTTTATTCACATATGATAGATTAGGTTTATTGGATTTTATGAGTAGTGATTTGCTGCAAATTTCTCACTCCAAATTTAAGGAATTATTGATTTACGATGAATTGGGTTAGTTGGGTTTTCTGGGTTTGTGTCATGAATTGCTGCAAATTTTCAGTTTCAAATCGGATGAATTTTGTTGGGTTTAATCATTACATATTCATCTTTTCTCCATATTTCTTGAAGCATTTAGCAAATTAAAGCAATTGACAACCTAATTCTCAAATATTCCCACTGATGTTGATTGGGTATTGCCGGTAATGGTGGCTGATTGAATAGGGGGAAAGACTGAGAGGTGGTTTACAAATGGTGATGAGTGATGGCGTGCGGTTGTGTAGAGGTATGGGCGGTGGGGGTCGCACATGGTGGTGTGGTGGTGGGATAAAAGGGGATGAGTGAGATTATATTAGACTTAAAAAATAAAGAAAGAAGATGAAGATTAGGGATTATAAGTTGTGTTATGAGTAAAAGCCAGATGTAGAAGGTTTAGAAAATGTAAACTAACGGCGTTATAACGGAAAGTCAGTCAAGGGTATTTTGGGAAAGAAAAAAGTAAACACAGGGGTACCATATGTAGAAACTTAAAATGAGGGGTATCATGTGTAATCTGCCAAAGTTCGAGTAAAAGCAAGATGTAGAAGGTTTAGAAAATGTAAACTAACGGCGTTATATCGGAAAGTCAGTCAAGGGTATTTTGGGAAAGAAAAAAGTAAACACAGGGATTATAAGTTGTGTTATGAGTAAAAGCAAGATGTAGAAGGTTTAGAAAATGTAAACTAACGGCGTTATAACGAAAAGTCAGTCAAGGGTATTTTGGGAAAGAAAAAAGTAAACACAGGGGTACCATATGTATAAACTTAAAATGAGGGGTATTATGTGTAATATGCCAAAGTTCGAGGGTACCATGGGAAATTTCCGTTAAAACAATCAAAAGGGCAAATTCAATTAAAACAATCGAAGCAATCAATTGACGAGTTTGGAACTCGTGACTAAGAGATATTATCACTCAAAGTTTGTTCGGTCGGAAAAACTTTGATGCACAATAACTCCTAGCACGAGATCCAAATGTGACAAATTTTTTTTTCAAATTGTAGTTCTCGGAAAGATGAGTGATTTGGAAAAAAAAAAATGCGTCACTTTCTAAACTCGCAAACACGTGTTACGACCTCTTTAAATTTCCGGATTAAAAAGTTGGGTATTTCGTGCCAAAATGGCAAACTTTCAGGATACCGCGTGAATTATCCGTATTTGTATTGTATTGTACTTGGAAGGGTTAGGTTTTAGGAAGGGAAAGACAAAGGATCAATTATTATTTGATGAAGGAATTAAGTGTAAAGGAGCAATTTGTTAATAAGAAGAGTAAGTCTTCTGAGAGACGTTCTCTCAATAAGGTTCCTAAAACAAAAGGATAAACAATTACAAAAATAGAAAGGTAAATATTGACGGAGATAGCTGTAAAGTAGCTTAGTTAGAAAATAAGCGGAACTGAGGGATTGAGGTAGTAAATATTTATAGACCTGACAAAAATAACATTAAAAACAACCCAACCCAATTAACCCGCTTCGAAAAGGATGACCCGATACCCAAAATTGACCCGAACTACATGAATAATTCATCATGTATTCTTAATGTGTGATTTAATTTTTTTATAAAGTCTCAATTACTAGAAACACTAAAAACAAAATATCCCGTGAAATGCACAGGCCACAAAACTAGTACAGTAGATAATTTGATACTCTAGTCCGACACCCAATTTGGTAACTTTATCAAAATATTACCTCTTATTTTCAATAACTCTCCCTCTTTCCTTATTCATCTATTTACAATACTTTTCATATGACAAACATTTAGGGTCCGTTTGGATAGCAAAAATGGAGGGAAAGGGAGGGGAGGTGGAGTGAGAAGAGGTGGAGGGAGGGGAGAGAAGGGGAGAATAAATGGGATGTGGGTGTTTGATTAACAAAAATTATGAGGAGAAGTTGATGCGTGTCGATAGCACACCAAAAATAAACCTAGGTCTACTAACTGGGTAGTCAGCGGAAGTAGGGTCGATCTCCACAGGGAGGCAAGATATCTGTTCTATGTTCGCTAATTGGGTCACAAGTTCGGGGGTTGTAAAGGTTTGATTTCTAAACTACAAAAGGAGATAGCAAAAGAGAATAAAGCAGAGAAAGGAAGAGAATATGCTAGGGGTCAGTCCACCGTGGCAATACACTAAC
>JAGPOY010005919.1:0-10666 GCA_018983105.1 Silene uniflora
TATTTTTCCCTTCATTTGTCGAAACGCCTTTCGGGTATTTTAACATTGATGGGTAATGAGGTCTAGGTGACAGATTACTCTCATTTCTTAAACATGAGAACGTAAAGAACTTCGCTGCCGCCATTGATGAAGGAATTTATCGAGTTTTCTATGTTGTACCCCTACCTTTTCCGAATCATTTGTTGTTGTACAAGGTTGAATTTGTTGAAATTATTTGAGGTTTTTGTATGGGTTGTTGAGGTTGATTGTGTAGTTTGTACGTTAAGGGATCTGCATTTTTTTTGAATAAATTAGGGTTTTAAATATTTAAATTCGCCGGGAAAACAGTGAAAGGGGTTGGAATTTGTCAACTAATTTTGTGTAATGTCAACTCTTGTATTTTGGATTTTTGGTCTCTCTTAAGACGAGTTATTTTGGTCAGTTTCAAAAAGACGGGACTTTGAGATCATTTTAGACAAATGTGACTGATTTTCGTCACCCTTATTATAGGGTGGTGATTTATCCGCGGGAGAAATAGCCTAAGCAACGGGATTTGTTGTTATTAGGACTATTGTATCCCTATACTCCATATTTATCAAAGCCAATTTCTCTGCAGTAGGTTGACAATAGGGGCCCACCTACTTTTATTTTTGCCTTAATTCTGCCATGCTTTTTTCAGTAAGTGGATGATACATCCGATGTATTACCTCCAATTCTATACTATCTGAGCATTAGAATAAAGTTTTTGAGTTTATTGACTTAAACATTAAACTCTAAAAATTTACAATAAAACTCAAAAACATTACACATAAGTTTACTTAAATTTGAGGAAACAAAATTAAAATCTAACTTTCAAACTTTAATATGCTCAAAAAAATACACAATTGCTCAAAAACAAATAAAGTTTGAGTTAATAAGCTAAAAAAAAAATGCATATATGCTCAAAAACTATGAAGTTGGATGTAATACATCCGATGTATGTTCCTTTTTCTCTGCTTTTTGGCTTGACTCGACTTTTTTCAGCCAAAGGAATACATGAGACCTGTCAAAATCTGACCCGACCCGAAAACCGACCGTAACCCGACCCGTAAATAACCCGCAAATGACCCGGTATTTTCAACCCGAACCCGAAAAATACCCGAACCCGTTTTTACCCGTAAATAGCGGGTCGAAACCCGACTCGTAACGTGTTGACCGTTGGGTCAAGACACTCTTACTTTCGTCTTATCTACTCATGTGGCCAGTACACCTGTCAAACGGGTCGAGTCAGAAATATTAATATTAATATTTTAATAATATTCTTAATTTATCTTTGACCTAACGGGTCGACCGGGTCGGGTCGGGTTTCGACACTAACATAACGGGTCATTTTGGGTCCCGGGTCAAGATTTATGGGGCTTTGACCCTAAAAACGGGTCGGGTAAGATTTTGACAAGTCTTTATGTGGTGATACTTAACCCGTCACAAGCTTTTGACGAAATAACGGATCACAAGGGAGATTTCTGTACATACGATATTAGAGGAAATGAAAAAAAGAAATTAAGTGGACCCTTGATGTCAGTGTGAAAGCGTCCTTGCAAATGGAAGCGAGAGGATAAGGGTATCCTGGCCATACCAATATTAATTCCCGCGGACTAGTTGATTTGGTCCGTGTATAAATCAGCACCCTTATTATAATAAGAAGATGTAAAACTAGTTGGATCATTGTATATGACCATAAAATGTTCAAAAAATCTTGTCTTTTTAAAAAGACGGAAATGATCCGTCTGAAATAAGAATTTGTGTTTGTTTAAAATTAGATAAAGATAAGATATAAATTAATTACACGGGTATGTTTCTTGCCATTTCGTTTTGTTCTTTCTGAATGTTTAATTACTTGAAAGGGATTGGTTGGAGACTTTGGATCGTTTTCTTCAACGCCTTTTATTATAACATAGTGTTTTTTTTCACATTATCATCATGCATTACTTGATATCGTGATCGTTAAATCGTTTCAAGAGGTAATCTGATCTTAACCGTTAATAAGAAATAGGGAATAGGGATGATCTAAATTGAAATTTTGTACGCCTTGTTTTTGCTTTTTTTTCAGGTGTTGGCACACTTTTATTTTGGTAGTGGACATAGTGTTTAATACTTTCGTGTTAACTTTTAAGCCAAAAGTAGACTTTACTCTAATTTCTTTGAATATCTTAAAGTGTCTTTTTGTTTGAGATTTCTTGGAAAAAATTGCGCAACTAACACAAAATCGTATCCTAAACACTTTTTTATACCTAATCAGTTATGAATTGCCCGAGATGAAGATATTCGAAATAAATGGTAGAGGCCTAATCAGTTATGAATTGTTGAAGATGAAGATATTCGAAATAAATAGTATCCGTCACAAGTAAGACTAATTGATTGTATTACCCTAACTTTTTTGTACAAATTGGATCAAAAGCTATATGAAGTACGGATAATGATACGTCGCCACCCTTTCACATGCACCCCTTATTATTAGGATTTCCACATATTGGATGTGATGTACCCACTATTACAGGGTCTTCCACTTAAGACATGTGAGAGGATGGCGTCAATCGCTAACTCATTTTCCCACGGGGTATTGAAACTATGTCAGCTGGACCCAAATACATTTCATAGGGTCATTACTTTTGGGCTTGGTTCAAGTATTTATATGATATTTCAACCACTAATAGACTGGCCTTTTGCAAGACGGGCCCAAGAATGAGAAGTTCTAAAATTATCGTTTTAAAACATAAAACTAAAACGGAAAATTGACGTGTTACCCTTGACCTTTGCTATTTTGTACGTGGTGCCTAACTTTTTAAGTTTGTGCACATGATATCCTCTATGCATTATTTTCATGCACAACATGTCTTTTTTGTCGCTATAAAAAAACTCAATTGTGCATAACTTCTAGACCGGAATTCAGAATCAGTCAAAATTTTTTCCTAAGATGATTATCTCGTCATAATCTACGATTTGAGGAAAAAAAAATTGTCGGTTGACATTCTATCGGGTTTTTTTTTAACGAAAATTTCAAATCAACCATATCTTCGGTCTTAAATTTCTGAATGACCATTTTCGTTTAATTAATTTATAGACCTCGAAGAGTTAATCAATTTGAAAAAAAAAATAGTCAATTTCGATTTCTGGTCTATAACTTATGCTCAATTGAAATTTTGAAAAACGATAAAAAGGGCACGTTATGCTTGAAAATCAAATCACAAGAATATTATGTGAACAAAGTTAAAAAGCTGGGTACCTCGTGCAAAATGACAAAGTTTAAGGGTACCACGTTAACTTTCCGAAACTAAAATTAAATAAAAGGGTAATATCGACATTAAAATGCCATCTAAAAATATATGGGTACTCCATAATAAGAATAATATTTCTTCCTTAAGACGGAATAATACTACTTGCATAAATGAGACAAACCTTTTGCTAATTTCAAAGCATTTATCATTAGTGTTAAATTGTGCAAATGAGTTTGGCCAAATCCAAGTGAAAGAAAGAGAGTTCGTTTCATAGGTCAAAGAAGGTTTCACTCTAAAATCAATTGACAATAAATGAATTAATCCCTTAAGCTTATAAAGTGATAAACACTCTCGTCTTGTATCCATGTGGGTAGACATGGCAAAATCAACCCGATCTGAAGGCGGAACTGCCGCATCCAAATGACACCTGAAACCCGAATCGACCTGACCCAGCCCGAAAATGACCCGAACTTTCTTGACTCGTAACAGACCCACGGCTCGAAATAACCCAATCCGAAACCAGCAAACCCGAAAATGACCTGACAAAACATAAGTTAAATTAAACTTAAAAAACTTGAAATGCCTTTTTATCGGGTCATTTTCATTTCAATTATTTTTTTTGTCTTTTATACTCCGCATTTACGTGTATTCTAACCAAATGTAAACAAAGTGAAGACTTATTATTCCTACAGACGCACCGACGTTTAACAGTACGAATCATACGACGTCCTTGGCAATAACGGAGGATCAAGTAACGATGTCGGCATACAAGTAAAAGTACGCGTGTCGCGCGTGTCATGATAAACTCGGTTAACACGGAAGTAAAGTACGCTTTAACAAACGGAATCAAAACCAGATAATTAAGACACTTTTACAACGACTATTAAAGTTGTACGAATAATTAAACGCGCTTATTTAGTGCTCCATAATTTTAATTAATTAATTTATTATATGTAAATATGTTTAAAAATCTTTCAAATTGGAGGAATAGAAAGTCTTGCTGAAGACGGGTCGGATCTTACAACGGGTAATTTGTGAGAGAAAATGGGTAGAGGGGACAAGGTGGGCACCCCCCATGTGCTCTCCCACTCACCCTTGATGGGTATTTTGTGAGAGAAAATGGTATCCGTCTTCATTTGTGACGGATATGGTATGTCTTCAATGAGATTTTGAGGTGGAGGAAAAGCCTTTCTTTTTTCTCTCTTTTTCATTTGTGCTTTTGGCTTTTTAAGTTAATAAAATAGTGTCTATCATTAAAACGCCTAGGAGAGAATAATATTATAAGAAACTTTACGGAATATTACATAATATATGAGAAAAGATCTAACTATGATCATTGAAGTAATTATTGAGGGTGCCAGCATTTTCTTGTTCATAAGCTTATTGAAATGTCGTCTCTCAAGAGACCTACTCTCATAATAATTGTTAATACTCTGTATATTGTAAGAGGTTAGTATAAAGTATAAGACATTACGAATGTGAAAGGGAAGAATTGGTGTTGTCTAGGGGTGTAATCGACCAATTTAAGTTCGAGCTCAGGTGAGCTTGGAATCGACTCGAAAACTTTAGCTCGAGCTCGGGATCGGCTAGGAATTTTCCGAGCTTAAAAAATTCAAGCTCATAATCAGCTTGAGCTCGACTCGAGCTCAGTTAAATCATTATTTATTTAATTTCTTTAACTTTTAAATCAAATTAAAAATAAATACTCCGTATATTTTAAGAAAAATGCTAATATAAAAAAAAACTTATCAAATATAACAAAAATATAATCGTGATTGATCAAATAACATTTTATTAAGGAAAAATAATTGCAAAATGCAAAAAATATTTATTAATAAAAAATAAAACAAGTTCAAACGAGCTTCCGATTCCGAGCTATAATAAGCTCATAATCGGCTCGGATTTAATTCACCTTGACCCGGAATCAGTTTTGACCGATTTCGAACCGAACTTTGACCGAGCTAATTCTCAGGGCTCTACGAGTCGAGTTAGATAATTTACAGCCCTAGTCTTGTCTATTGACGAGTTACGCAAGTAAAATAATCAACTTATCCAAATACCAATACTATACTATGGGATTGCATGATAGTTCTACATAAATTTATTTCCGAGTATATTTTTTAACCTTTAGATAAAAATCAAACGGAGTATTTTTAAGAACTCCGTAGCAGAACTTTTAACCTTACGGACCGGGAAGGTAATAGTGAAGTCGACTAGATCGTAGTATGATCCATTTGCGTGGGTGTACATTTGCAAAGCCAAAGTTAAAGCCAATTGCGGTCCAATAGTGGGTCCCTATCCTTTGGATATGACGATATGGTCAAAGCCAGGCCACATAAATGATTTAATTAACCTTACTTTTTTAGACCGTTTTGTTGGTGATGGTTACAAGCTTTTGACTAAATAGTGGCGTAACAAATAAGGATTTGTGTAATTTTCAGACCGTCATGTGACGGTTAGTCTCTCTTAAGACGGGAAAATTGTTACAATTTTATACTAAAAGGTGACCATTTAATAATAGTAAAAAAAATTATGAGTAAAATGATCATTTTCGAATAATGATGATAGTGTGACCACTAAAGCGTCACAAATTCTCATTTGTAACGGGCATATCCGTCGCAAGCTTGCGACGGGTCAACTACTACCTATGTGGGAAGATAAGACAAAAGCAAAGTGCATGAGAGTAGCAATCTGTTTTCTCTTATCTTCCCACATGCGTAATACTTGACCTGTCGGAAGTTTGCGATGGATTTGCCCGTCACAAGGGAGACTTGCTGCTAAAGCAGAATCATATCTCATAAAATCAAAAATCGAATTAGCCCTTACTTTTGGATTTAATTTAAGCTTATTTCAATTCAGGTCAGCTCTATTCAGTTCAGTTTAGTTCAGTTCCATTCCGTTCAGTACTGTTCCGTTTAGTTTAGTTCAAGTCAGTTCAACTCAGCTCTTCACTTTACAAATTAACTCTTACTCCAGTTCAGTTTAGATCCATTAAATTCAATTCAATTCAGCTCCATTAATTCAATTATATTCAGTTCAATTCAAACAGTTTCAACATGGCCTAAATATAAAATTTAACATTCATAAAAAAAGCCTTAGGCCCTGTTTGGTAAACAGCGGATTAGTTTCAGCATAAGCAGATTGCAAAAGCAGATTATAAATGACAGATTTTATCAGAAGGTTTGACTAGCATATTATAATTAGCAGAATTAATTTGAGTGTTTGGTAATTGGCAGATTACAATTAGTAGATTGTTAGTTTTCTTTGTAAAATGGAGAAAAATTTCCTATTTTACAATATGCTAACCAATATGTTAGGGTAAGCAGCATATTGGCCTCAAATATGCTGTTTCAATATGCTGTTTACCAAACACCAAAATTAGTATATTGATTGGTCAAACATGCTAAAACGCTTGAATATGCTAAAAATTGGCCAATATGCTGTTTACCAAACAGCGCCTTAATTCGGAGGACTAACATTATGAAATTCCCCAATTAAGGAATAATATAATCATGATCCAAAATCCAAAATTACCATGAAAGTAAATGAACATACCATAACCAACTTTTATACTCCCGTAACTATAATTGCAATTTTTGGAAGTTTAGCCATTTCCCCCCTACTTTATTGCTGTCTAGGTCCAGCAGCATACCGAATTACTGACCCACCCTAATACAAAAATCACTAAATAAATAAATAAATGAAATTATTCAATAAGTCTTCTGATAGACGGTCTT
Organism: Silene uniflora; assembly: GCA_018983105.1. Taxonomy (NCBI): domain Eukaryota; kingdom Viridiplantae; phylum Streptophyta; class Magnoliopsida; order Caryophyllales; family Caryophyllaceae; genus Silene; species Silene uniflora. The sequence goes on from JAGPOY010005919.1 coordinate 6,971, forward strand.
CACTAATAACAAAAACGACACGAAAGAGTAGAAAGCATGGTTATGTAATAATAACATACTTCACCATAGTGACATGAGTGTAGTAGAGCGCGAGAACTCCTCAAAGCGTTGACATTGCAACGAATTGAGAGGCCCCGGATTCGACTCCCTATACGGGAGTGTTGCGGTATCTACCATTAAGGACAACCTAGATAACTTATCTGGTCCCCGGATTTGCATAGTATTCGAGCGTTCCCTTGAATAACACAAAAAAAAAACACTAGAAAGTACGGAGTATGTCAGAATAACTTCGTAAGAGACCGTCTCTCGTCCGTCTTTGGTGATATTATTATAATATAAAGAAATTCAGCTGTGTATGTTGATATGCTCTTCTGTCACACCTGTCTATAACTCCTATTTCAACCAACACCAGCAACCTTCATCTGGCACTCAACAATCATCATCATCACCATAATCATTCTTTCCCTCTCCTCTTAATTAATCCCTTAATTATCTCTTAATTTATTACTTCTAAAATTCTAAGAAAAAAATGAGTGAAGAAGTGGCAAAGAAAGTAGAAGAGGAGACAGTTGTTGAAAAAGAAGAGACAACTTCTAAGGATGTTTCTGAGGAAAAGACTGTCATTCCTGCTTCTGATCTCAAAGATTCTCCCTCCAAACCTTCTCCTGCTGATGAAAGTATGTTTTTCTTTTTCTTATGTTTATGTTTCAATATCGTTTGGATAAGACTGCGTACATCCGAACCCTTTTCCCAGCTTTTTGCAGGAGCCCTGAAATTATTTGACCTTTAATTAATCCAAAGGGTTAAAAAAGTGTTTTTCCTTGAATTACATACCCTCTATCCGTCTTAAGTGTAAAACGGATCTATTACTATCCCATATGAGTGGATGGGACAAAAGTTTGCCATTCTGTAGGCATTTTTCTTTTTGCCACGTCATCTATTTGACCCGTTTTATGGTTTTATTGCTCGAATACCATGAAATTAATAATATAGTTTGAATAATAAAAAAACCCGGGTTTTAGTTTTGTGTAAGGCGGGTTTATACAACTAATTTTGGACATGATGCAGAGGCAATTGTACCAGTAGCAACACCAGCACCAGAACCTGAGAAGAAAAAAATTTCTGGGGGTTCACAAGACAGAGGTATATTTTATGAGCAATATTTAATAATCAATTGAAAAAAAAAATGGATTTTTGAAATTGAATTTGTTATTAGAAAAATTATTTAAATTCAATTAAATGACATGTTTAATTTTGGTTGATTGTAGATGTTGAGTTAGCAAGGTTAGAACAAGAGAAGAAATTGGCACTTGTCAAAGCATGGGAAGAAAATGAAAAATCCAAGGCTGAAAACAAGTATGAATTCCCCAATTTTTAAGTAATTAGAAAGTTTTAAATTATCAATTGAACATGAGAATGAATACTGTTTCTCGAGAAGTTGGTCTTTCTTATGACCGTCTTAAGCTTGATAGTCATTAAGGCTTATAGTGATCACCGTCTTAAGCTTAAAACAGTCGCACGTGAGATTTTGTAATTCTCAACTAACCAAATAATTATTTTTTGGGTTTTTCTAGATTTAAGTATAATTTATATCAGTCAGTTTGATTGGTTAGTTTTTGCTAATTTTTCACTAAAATTTGAGATTATTCTGTCTCAAGTGTAATTGGGTTGGTCTTGCTTTTCCTTTTTGTCTTGATTGATTGCTGGAAGTTAGGTTTAATGGGTTACTTAATGAACAATTGACACCTTTTTTGCAAGTTGGCCTTAAATTGACAATTTTGTGTAGTTGTCCTTGTTGATTGGAATAGTTTCCCTCTTTAATCATCTAGGAATCTAGGATCCTTTTCATTTCTTTTGAACAAATGCAGGGTCCATTGTCGGATCAACGGTTCAGAATAAATTAGGCAATGTAGACAGGAAATGGCGAGGGAGTAGATTTGCCTAAGATAATGGAGAGGGAAATAGAGAGGATCCCGACTCCTCTAGAATAGGGTAGAAATCACATTTTGTATGTTGTTATAGTCTTGGGCTCTTGGCTTATCGAAATGGATATCGATTATGTGAAAGTTAACACCTTTTTTTTTTTCTCTACTTGGATGCTAACAACAGGGCTGCTAAGAAGCTGTCAGGTATACTGAGTTGGGAAAACAGCAAGAAAGCTAATATAGAAGCTGAACTCAGAAAGATTGAGGTGGGATTTTCTTGCATCACTGTCTAGTTTCATTTCTTAGCTTTATCGCTTTGCAGTGTGTTATGATTCGTTGCAAGGTATGGGACTTGAGTCCCACATCGGTCATAACGAGGGATTGATGTTGGATTTAGGTAGAAAGGAACTCTTCCAAGTTCCACCCTCTTTGTGCTAACTTTTGAGTTGTGTTCTTCCATTATCTGTATGAGTGATGGTTTCATGTGGGGTTTGATTTAGTCGGTTAGTGTGAAACTTGCATACGAGGGTCATAGTAGCTGATTTAGCTGACCTCGAATCAGTTTGGGACTATACCTTTTTCTTTTTGGCGTGAATGGAGAGCCTAAAGGGCAGTACTGATATTGAGTTTGCTGACGGGCTTGAACCCAGATCATGAAAATCAACCTTTAGTGACTACACCGACTAGTGTAGCTAACGTTGGTGGAGCTATGCATTGTTGTGTTATTTGCAGCCCATTTATCTAATGTTATTCCAATAGAAAACCTTTGCTTGACTCTCGAGTTACTAAAACAACAGGAACAATTGGAGAAAAAGAAGGCTCAATATGCTGAAAAGATGAAAAACAAGGTGGCAGAAGTTCACAAATTAGCAGAAGAAAAGAGGGCAATGGTTGAAGCTCAGAAAGGGGAACAACGTCTCAAAGCCGAAGAATGTGCTGCTAAATATCGTGCTACAGGGCACACCCCAAAGAAGTTTCTCGGCTGCTTTTAACTGCTGCTTAAAAACCTCTATAATCCACTGCTAGTAAACAACAAAGAAGAATGCATAGATTGCTTGTAAAATTGTGGTTTTTGTTAAGATATTTGAACTTACTCCCTCTGTCCTGATCAATAGTTATCTATCGTTATTTTCTGTGAGGAGAATTTCAAACATAGATAATGACTGGACGGAGGGAGTATTTGTGTTCTGATTTGCTTCTGCTGTGAATGTATGTGTATAGTTGTGGTTTTGTGTAGTCTCTGCTGTTTAATGCTTCTCCACGGTGGATAAATTAGACATTGTTACCATCATTTTCGACTTTTATCTTTCGTTTGGGTTTAAATTAAGGACCTGATTTGTATTGTGTTGAATACTGTAAACAATTTTTAAGTGATATTTCAGATTAATGGTTGATTTTTTATCCATGTTTTGTTTCAGCTAATTGTATATTCTTTTCTCGGTACATATAGCTGAATTGTCAGCTTAGTCTGCCCTCTCCTTATGGCCGGGCTCAGGCCACTCTATCGCACCCCAGCCCGTGACTAGGCCACACCAACCTGAAACGTTGGCCAGACGCTGTATCAATTTCAGTTCATAATTGGATCGGATTAGAGTGCGCAAAAGAGAAAGAGCCGAGGTTAGGTGCCCCCATAGAAAGAGATTGCTCAACTGTAGAACTGTTAACTCCACTCCACACATCTTCTCATGTGTGATGTGCCCATTTTGGCCATTTAGGCCCTGTTCTTTCGGACTTAATTTCAGCTCATTTCAGTTCAGTTCAGCTCAGTTCA
>JAGPOY010005920.1:0-10666 GCA_018983105.1 Silene uniflora
CGCCTCAAAGATATGCATCGCACGAAATTTAATGTTTCAAGAGAGGAGAGGTTGCATAGCCAATCTGGAATTTCTTCCAAGTCTCCAAATCCCCCTATACTAAGGACTGTAATCATATTGAGTAGTCCAAGTTGTTCAGGAAGTGACCTAATCTCTGGATAACCAATCAATATTAGTTCTTTGAGGGATTGAAGACGGATAAAGGGAGTCATGTCTGAGAAGTACTCTTCTAGCTGCTGCTCATCTTCAAACCCTTGAACTCCTATTTCTTGGATATTCGGAAGTTGTTCAACTGCCTCAAGCATGGACCTCAGAGACACTGCTGAATAACTGGGGATCCACAAAGACCAAAGCTCTCTAAACATGCTTATACTTGCTGGCGGAACATTCTCTAATAACCCACAGTTAAAGATATATATCCTCTTCAAAGATTTAAGTTCTTCAAAGCTTGATGGGACCCTTCTCAAACCTGTGCAACCATAGATGTGAAGATGGTGCAGGGCAGAGAGCCCATGGAAAAAATCATCTGGAAGAGAAATCAGTGCCGGACAATAGATTGACAAAGTGGTAAGGCAATCCATGGATTGCAGGCTGGGTAAAGACATGAGTTGTTCTAAATCCTCAATTTCCAGTTTTTGAAGGTTCCTACAATTTGCCAGCTCATCAGGCAGACATGTCAATATAGACATTCCAAACATTTGCAGTGAGGTGAGTCCGGTGCAACCTTTAATGATATCCAATGACTCGATGCTACTAAGTTCCTCAAGCTTTAGATGCGTCAATGATTCACAGTGTAGGGCTGGAACAGTTTTTAGCGCGGGACAATTGTCAACTTGTAGACGTTCTAGGAGAGGAAATACGACCGTCACCTCTGGCACCATCCATGTGGTTAGCCTTGGAAAGCTAGAAATCACAAGCTTCCTCAGAGATCGAAATACTTGCCCTTCAGAATTTCCATAGAACTCGCTTCCGATGAATTCTACATCGAGCCCACTCATAATTAAAGTACTCAAGGAAGACAAGTGCCCGAGTGTGGGAATGATCTGACAATGGCTGCAGTTCAGTAATTTAAGCGTTCTGAGATTGCTTAGTGGTCTCAAACGACCTGCCATATCTTCCTGAGTTACAACAGCCATTTTCATTATCCATGAAGGGAACATTTTCCCGTAGAAGTTATTTAATTCAATGGAAGACATTGCGGGGTGAGGTTGAAAGCCGTCAAGAACATCTTTATCAGTATAATCTTCACTGGTTTCGTCTCTATCTTTGGCCCAAGTCAAAGTCATTTTCATGACCTTGTCGTGTCTATTAAGTGCAGCTTCGCCTGCCTGTTCCCCGTTTTTCACGTGCTCAAGTCCATGAATGCATATCTTTCCCCTAAGTTGGGGAAAAGCTCCAAGCTCGTCAATTGTCCATCCTTGATCACTTTTCAAAGCAAGATATGGTAATGTTTGCAGGTTCTTCAACTCTGCTATTCCGCTCGATGCATACAAGGGAGTAGTTGTGAAGATGTGTCTTAAGTTGACAAGCCTATTTATTAACGAGGGTAGATTAGTCAACCTTTTGCAGTTCCAAAGCCCGAGCATTTGTAGGTGGTAGAGTTTACAGATCATGTCTGGCAGCATTCTGATCGGATTATATGATAGGTCGAGAAATCTCAGGTATTGCAGCAACCCAATAGCAGGTGGCACCTCCGATAGATCACAATCTCTGAGCACTAGTGTGCGCAAATACCATGCATGAACCCACCAATTCTGTGAATAGATGATACCCCTAAATAAAATCGTTCGTAGTCTTCTTAGTGTCTTTGGTTCAGAAAACTCAGACACCATTTGATCGTGTTCAGATGTGAATACCAAATGCCTATAATCACCGACTTTTTGTTGGTCGTTTGCCTCCCTGATCAGGAGGAGATCCTTTGAAAGATAGACAGCAATATCATGAACTAAATCATGCATTTTGTAACACATAACTCCATCCTCATCTGCTTCATCTTCCTGTAAGAACAAATGATTAAGCAGAATACTAAAATATTCCTCACCAATGTCTTCCTCGGTCAACTTTGTTGTCTCATATGACGAGATGTGAAGGAATCCCTGAGCCAGCCAATGTGCAATTAATATATCCTTGATTATTGTCTGGCCTTTGGGGAAAACTGCACAAGACGCAAAGCACTGCTTTAAAGATGGAGACGGTAGATGGTTGAAACTCAACAATAGGGATGGGAGGATATGGTTTCTACCATGTGGTAGTTCCCATAGCTCACTCCTTTCTATTGCTTCCCATTCACTTTGAGAATTTTGCTTTGACATTAGTAAGCGTCCGATAACATTGATGGCCAAGGGAACTCCTTTACATTTGTTAGTAATTTTTCTCCCAATACCTTCTAGACCAGAAACATCATCTATAACAAGATTCTGCTTAAGCAGATCCCAACTATCGTCTTCAGATAATTCTTTAAGTTCATGCTCGTAAGCAGCTCTTGCAGCATTTGTAACTTTCTTGCTACGAGTTGTAATCAAGATCACACTTCCGGGAAGTCCCCCAATCTTCTTCAATGACTCTCGCAAAGAATCCCATAACACTTGATCTTCCTTCCAAACATCATCTAGGACAAGTAAGAACTTTTTGCCCTTTAGCTTTCCCTCAAGTTTTCGTATAATCCCGTCTTTGTTGGATAAGTCCCCTTTGTTTGATGTAACTGCTTCAACCATTTCATTCAAAAGCCGTATGATGTTGAAATTCTCGGAGACGCATATCCAAATTTTGCTATCCGTGAAAAGTGTATTGATAGTCGGATGATCATAAACGCGTCTTGCTAATGTTGTCTTCCCGAGACCTGTTGGGTGAAAGATTAGGAAATGCAAGGACCAAGCAAGCAACTGCAAACTCAGATTGAAAATCTTCGTAGCAACTACTAAATGTTTGATACTTTGATGGATTAAATCATCTCTGTTTGAATGTTTTTTGCATTTATCTTCAATTTATTATATTAAACTTACCTATATTCGATTATATTTTCATTTTGTCCCATTTCAGTGATTAAAAATATATACTAACTGAAATATGACCAAAATTCTTATTTTAAATATGTACGTGACAAATTTTCGTGTGCACAAGTTAGATTAAATGAAAAGCAGGTGTAACAACTTGTATAGGTCTGCAAGACTGCAACTATACAAATCCATTCAATTTCACTAATTGTGTGTCATTTTTCAGCCAAATAATTTTATTTCATCTGATACAAGTAGGGTTTTGAAGTCACCCGAGTAACAAGATATAGTATAAATTTAGCTAACAAGAGGATATATCGTACTACAACAAGTACTCAGCCAATTGACCCTAACGTATATTTATGCTAATGCTAATTACAAGTGAGATTTATAATTCAAATAAATATTTTATTTTTATTTTTTTTTTCAATTCATTCAAAACTAAATGTTGAATTTCCTAAACATATATACGCCATCGGAAAAATAAATTATAGATACCAAATACCTTTTAGTTAAGTAAACCCATGTCATTTATTGTCATCGTTAAACTATAGTTTTTGACATTTTTTTGTCATCCTAATTAATTTTAATAGATAATACTATCGAAGGAGATTGCTTGATCTATTAGTACTTAACACTTAAGATGAAAATGACATTAAATTTATTTTAATCTTGTCATGTTTGAAATATATTCAGAGCAATTTTAATTTTATTGCAGGACTTACTTTTGAAAAGTTATGCATACAATATTAACTTGATCTGAATTTGTAATTTTAATATGATTTTTTCATATTCATAAGTTTTTTTTAGAATATGCAACTAAATTTTGTCAAAATTACAATAATATATTGAAATATTGCTAATTTTATTACATGAGGCCCTACTAACTTATTGCAAAAAGTATAAGTCAAATATGTCGTTGTTAAGACCTTCTAACTTGATCTGTGACCTGTAAAACCCAGTCTTAATTACGTACCCCCTTCACCTTAATTACATTATCCCAATTTTTTGAAATACATTCTCTCATTTTTTTAGGTAATCCTAAACTAATTATTGACTTTCCTAAATATATATACTCCATAGTAAATAAAAATTAAGATATTATATTACGTCTATGTAAATACTCCCCTTGTCTAATTTTTATTTTTCGGTTTATTCAAATCTAATTGTTGAATTTCCAAAATATATTACTACATAATAAAAAAAAAGTTTATAGATACCAAATAACGTTTATTTAAGTTAACCCCTGCCATTTTTTGTCATCACTAAACAATAGTTCTTGACATTTATCGTCACGTATAGGAAAATTGTAAATAATATTTAATTTTCCAATTCTAATAAAAAAAATTTAAATGATTAATTATTTCCTAATCTTAATAGAAAAATCATAAATAATTAATTTCAATTTTCTAATTCTAATAGGAAATTATAATTAATTAATTATCTTCTAATTCTAATAGAAAAATTGTAAATAAATTAATAATTATATTAAGTGTTTTAAAAAAGTTGTAGACTTAATTTTAAATAATATTTTAATTTTATAATTATAATAGAAAATTTGTATAATTATTTCCTAATCTTAATAGAAAATTCATAAATAATTAATTTTAATTTTCTAATTCTAATAGGAAAATTGTAATTAATTAATTATCGTCTAATTCTAATAGGAAAATTGTAAATAATTAATTTAAATATATTAAGTGTTTTCAAAAAGTTGGAGATTACCACGTCGCTCGAAAAAAGCCTCAAATATATATTTACATTGATTGATTGATTGATTGATTGATTGTTAAACACAAAGTAGGGAGATTTTACTGTTTTACTCTAAAACTTTTATTTTTAAGAATAATTAAATTTAAAAGGAGATAACCACTTAATATACAACTTCACTAAAACTTTGGAAAGACGGTCCCTCACTAAAATATTAAGAGACCACTAAAACAGGTTGTTGAAGAATACTCGTAGTAGTTATTGATAAAAGACTTTGGAGTAACATGAGAGATTTAACTTTTACAATCTATCTAAAGATAATTTAAACTATGTTAATAGACACATTACACAGTGAATTAGAAGGCGTTTTATATGAGAAAGATGAATAGGTGATTACCTCCTATACCAACGATGGCGACAATGGGCAAAGAACTATCTTCCTTATAAGAATCACAAAGCTTTTTAAGCAAATCTCTTTCATCATCCTTTCTTCCAACAAAGCTATCAGTATCTGACACGTGTTCTCGAGCTTGATTTACGCTCATAACGCCATTTCCTGCAAATATAAATGCCAAACCGTCTCAATTTTGGTCACAAGTTAATATATCCCTCTGTTTTTTTTGTTTTTTTTCAAATTTTCTTTTTATATGTGACATTATTAGCAAGTTACCATTGAAAGTTCCTAGTAAGGCGTCTCGCGAGATCTCAACCTAAATCAACCAGCCACAAATTAAAGTTAGTGTAAATCAACCAGCCACAAATTAAAGTTAGCGTAAAATATAAAATTGAAAATTACACATCAAGTCAACCAAGATGTTAATAGTCATTAATATCACATACTTCGTATCATATATTATCATTATTTATCATGTTTAGTTTAATTTCACATCAAGTCAACCAAAATGTGGGAATAAATCGAATCCTGAAACACCGGATGATAACTTCCGTATCACCCTCTCAGATGCAATATATAAGGGAGCACGGAATAATTGGCCTAGATAATATCAAGTGAGAGGGGTAATATCGATATTGGTACTACTCGTGGTGACCTAGTGAGAGATCATTTTCTTTTTGAGAAAACCTCCATCACTAACCTGATTAAGGCCAATAGTCTTAGCCTCGACATCGAGCTCATCAAACAACGAAAGGATATGATTAACCTTACGCGACATCCGAAACCGAAAGAACAAAGGGGTAACGAAACTTGGTAACACGGGAGGCCGAATACTTAAGCTTGAGTTTTCGGCTTATAATCACATAGGCATACTCATCCATGAGATTATCCGTCAAATAAGCAACATCTTGGAAACGTTTGAGCCAAGTTTCCAGCAGTCTGCTCTGCTGGCCCCGGTAATTGGACCGGCTCAAGTCCTCCAAGAAAGCTTCGACGTACTCAAGCTTACCTCGAAGCTTGTCTAGTTGGTCTGCGAAGCCCCAAGCTAGCCCTGCCTCCCCCGAGGCCCGACTGGTTATCAATTTGGCGAGAGCCTTGGCCGCCTCGACTGCCAGGCCTTTTCCTATACCCATTACCACTGCTTCGGCCATCGAAGGAGTTTGGCGTAAACCAAGAATTCAACTGTGAGATTTAAGGAGAATTTATAATTTGTTGGATTCAATGTTTTGCCAATTGGAACATGGGCTTCGATCACGTCCTTATAGCATAATCAAGAAGATAATTGACGGAGTTAACTTGTGTTGTTGTACAAGGACAAATTCAAGAAATTAGAGACGACTTTCAGATTTAAGATGAATTTATAATTTGGACTTAGTCTTTTGCCATTGATAATGAGTTTCACGTCCTTGTAGCTTAATCAAGTAGGGAGTAGATAAATGACAAATTCTATAAACCAGAGAAGACCGAGTGCTTGTTTGGTTACCACTTTAAAAACGGGTGAATTGAAAAATCTCAACAATTGAAAAAATTGGAGTTGTTGTTTAGTTACCCATAAATCATGTGATTTACATTTTCCCATTATGGTAGTTTAGCTCCCGGATGTCAACCAAACAATATAGAGAGCGTGGAAATGGTAAATATACCAAACAATATATAAATATAGCAAATTGTTATGTAAGTTTTTCTTATTGGCTCACGAGTAAATCTCATGAAAGAGATCTCGTAAATAAAGACATTTAGTAAAAGAAAATGTAACCAAAGCTATAATAATACCATATATTTTTTGTTCAACTAGATGTGGAATGTGGATCGAATGTTTCGTTGAATATGTACTCCCTAAAGTATATTGTATAAAAGTTTTAATAAATAAATCGTTGTTTAAAGAGAAACGGTCACTGACGCGACAAAAGAAATAGTTGTGATATTAGTGGGAGAAGAGGTATCGTAATGACGACCATGTCATTGATATAGACGGAAAGGTAAAGAGTTGTGGAATCAAGTAGGAAAATGAATAAATAGAAAAGGGGTCGTCGGAGAGGGAATTATTGAAGCCGTAGCCGTAGGAAAGGAGAAAGGACCAAAGCTCATCGTGTCAAGTCTAGGAACTTGTTTAACGCCATATATTGAGCTTTGGTCCACAGCCGATCAATGGCTCCACGCACCTGAGTACTGTATGCGTAGAAAAGTATAATTTACCATGAAACAGGAATTACAGGATGATGTTCTATATTTCAAACCCGAGCAACGATTACATACAACTATCTGAAAGAAATAGACTTCAATTTTCAGAAAGCCACTCCTATAAGAGCAGCTTACCAGTTACCCTTCAGCTCCAAACATTCAGAAACTAAAATAATTGGCAAAATCGGACTGAAATTATACATTGGAAGTCAAGATAGCTACCAACAAAGACTTTAAGGACAAACCGTTGCTTCGAGACCTGCTTATGGTGACTTAAGAAAATGCGATGAATGCGGTTTTACCCTTATGTTTGCGCTTTGTGTTGAAACACAAAGATTAAATGACCCATAATGAATACTGCATCAAGATTTACAGCGACCAATTACAATATCTGAAGTTCAAAGTGTATAATATGCAGACAGCATATTTCAAGAGCCCCAAACTTTTAACATTAGTTTGGCAGAAATGAATAAAAAGCGGCGAAAACTGGTAGAAACTTACTACCATTATTTACACCATTACTTTGGAAAATAACCAAACGAACTCAAAGAAACGTTATGTTAACCAAAGAAGGGTTTAGAAAACTTCTTCGCCATCGATCTCAATGTAACTGAGATGTTCAACCTTGTGCCATTCAAGTCCCCTGTCCTTGACATAGCTTTCCTTCAACCGTGGGCAATCATCAATCTCGAGGCGGCGTAGTCGGGTGAGACGCAGCATAGCCTCTTTTAATCCAAATAATATGCGAAATCCCCACTCATTCATCCTTTTTTTTCTTTTACTTTTGCTCCTTTTTTTTTAATCCAATTAATATGCGAAATGTATTCCCTCTAACTCATTCATTTATTTGCCTTTTAATTTTTTGTTATGAATACAAAAGCAAATAAGTGATTGAAATGGAGGAATAAATAATACACGATTCTATATGAGTTTTCTGACGTTTTATTTTCCTTGTATGCGACAAAAGTAAGCTTAAACTCAACCGAAGGCGATACTAAAACTAGCACATAAGCAAAAATGGACCCATACACGAATTCTGCTTTTGCTAAAATTAAGCTTTGTTGTAATATAAAGTATCTCAACCAAAGGGACCAAAGGGACTCACGTTTTATAATGTTCAATAATTCCACGAGACGATTTAATAATTATTCAAGTCCAGTTGGTCTTGCTGAAAATCGTCTTAACTTAAAATCTTTTACATCTCATTTTTATTTTCATTTCTATTTTATTGAATCTGAAAGTATTTTTAAGTTACGATTTTCTAAAACAAGAATGGGTGGATTCACAGCCTACCACGACTCATTTTGTTGTAGATAATTTTCTACTGTTTTGCATTCGATAGGAATGTCGTATGATAAGACATCACACGACCCAAACGAAGAATCACAAACATACATATATAGTGTTATTTATTTATTTATTTCAGTTTTGATAAATATTTTGACAATTTAATACGAAGTACTTATTGTTATCGGACTTGTTCTAGTCACCATCTATGTAAATCTCAAGAACGCAGATGATGTACGAGCAACGAGCTGATACACTTGATGCTCCAAACCAGCTGATACACTTGATGTATCTGTCAAGTGTCAACTGTCAAGTGCCATAGAGAGACGACTTATTAAGGTTCCGATGTTTATCATTATCGCATTTTACAGCAGTAATGGCACTTGACTTGATCAACTGACTTGAACCAGTAGCATACAGACTAGAGAAGATGAAAGAACAGTTAATGAGGTCGAGATTCGAGAATAACCTGGCAGCTTGTTACAGTGAAAGATTAATATCAACCCGAACATTTTAATAATCCCAATTATTTCGTTTAACATGTGTATATACATTCCACTCTTAAAAAATCAACAACAATTGTGGAAAATATCAAGCACCACATAAAAAGACTAGTTTTTGGACGGATGTCTGGAATTACGATGCCAAAGCTGTAGAGATGACGACTTAACAATGCTATTGGTTGCGACTGCATGAGCTTCAAGCAAATAGTGTAGTAGATGTTTTCTTCCGTTCCAGTCACCTCCCGTGTATGCCGGTTCTGTGCATACATGCTTAAAGGCTTAAAGCATCCCATATCAAGAAGCCACTTATGATTGATCAATTGAGATTAGATTAGTAAAGAGAGGGTGTTCACCAATCAGCATTAAGGGTTTAGAAAATTTCTTCATCATCAATCCTTATGTAACCGATATGTTCAACCTTATGCCATTCAGGACCCTTGTCCTTGATATAGCTCTCCTTCAACAATGGGCAATCAGTAATCAAAAGGCGATGAAGTCCGGTGAGACTCAGCATAGCCTCTTTTGAAGGAAAACGCCTCAAAGAGTAGCATGACAGGAGCTTTAATGTTTCAAGAGAGGAGAGGTTGCATAGCCACTCTGGAATTTCTTCCAAGTCACCAAATCCCCATATACCCAGGTTTGTAATCCTAGTGAGTAGTCCAAGTTGTTCAGGAAGTGACCTGATCCCTGAACAACCCAACAATTGTAGTTGTTTGAGGGATTGGAGACGGAGAAAGGGAGTCATGTCGGAGAAGTACTCTTCTAGCTGCTGCTCATCTTTAAACCCTTGAACTCCTATTACTTGGATATTCGGAAGTTGTTCAACTGCCTCAAGCATGGATCTCAGAGACACTGCTGAAGAACTGGGGAGATTCAATAACCAAAGCTCTCTGAACAGGCTTAAATTTGCTGGTGGAACATTCTCAAACTCACAATCATAGATCAATATCTTCCGCAAAGATGTAAGCTCTTCAAAGCTTGATGGGAGTCTTCTCAAATATTTACAACTATAGATGAGAAGTTCACGCAGCGAAGAGAGACCATGGAAAAAATCATCTGGAAGAGAAATCAGTGCCGGACAAGAGATGGAAAAAAAGGTAAGATATTCCATGGATTTCAGGCTGGGTAAAGACCTGAGCTGTTGGAACGCCTTAATTTCCAGAACTTGAAGTTTGCTACAATTTGCCAGCTCATCAGGCAGACGTGTCAGTAAAGACATTCCATACATTTGCAGTGAGGTGAGTCCGGTGCAACCTTTAATGATATCCAACGACTCGATGCTACTAAGTTCGTCAAGCTTCAAGTACGTCAATGACTCACATTGTAGGGGTGGAATAGCTTTTAGCAAGGGACAATATTCAACTTGTAGATGTTCAAGGCAAGGAAACACGACCGTCACCTCAACGGTAGGCACCGTCCATGTGGTTAGCCCAGGAAAGCAAGAAATCACAAGTTTCCTCAGAGATTGAAATGCTTTCCCTGGAGAATTTCCGTAGAACTCACTTCCGATGAGTTCTACATCGAGCCCACTCATGACAAGAGTACTCAGGGAAGGCAAGTGGCCAAGTGTTGGAAGGGTCTGGCAATTGCTGCAGTTC
>JAGPOY010005921.1:43-10224 GCA_018983105.1 Silene uniflora
TACACTGCTTTAGCCATTGTTGAATAGTTTCTGTTTCAATCGACCGATCGTCAATACTTTCTTGTTAGATTCTTCAAACAGCGACCAACACTAAATACATATATCAACTTTATCAATTACTAAATGTACACGTTTGCACATTAATATTTACAAAATATCTAATACACATCATTTACGCTAGCAAATCAAATTAATCAAATGTCTTAATTATAACCCATATACCGTAATATATGCACATAAATTTTGTACGACACCACTCATAATACCTTGAAACACTGCGCGCAACGCGCGCGGTGAGTCAACTAGTATAATGAAATACATTATCATTATTAATTTCTTATTTAGTGAATACAATTAAATTATTAATAACTTCCTTATTTAAAAAGATGTTTTTTGGAGAAAAATTTGTGAGTTCACCTATTCATTTAGTAAATCGGGGATGTAACCACAATTGTATAGACAATGTTTATGGTAGCTTGTTTTTCGATAGTGATTACATTTAACTGTAAAATGGTTAGAAAACCCGTCTCTTATTATTTCAGACCAAAAAAGCATGTCTGAAGCAAGACTAATTGCCTGACAATAGGCGTGCGAACCTCAGTCCAAATCCGACTCACAACCCGTCACAACATAAGCCACATCTGACTCAAAAATATTACGGAGTATATCGTTATTTAAAAGTCGTACCCGTACCTGGATCGTACCGGACCTATAACTAATAACCTGTGGTGGTGTGACCCAAATTACACCCATGACAATATTAACACTCACACGCACATCTACCTAACCCCATCAACCCAACCAAAGAAAAAGAATCACCAGACACCAGACAATAATTTAATTCAAATTCACCTCCCTTTCCTTCCTTACTAGTTCCTCCTCACATTCTCCTTACTTTTCCTTGCTCTCACCTCTCTAGTCTTTACTCTTAACTGTACATCTCACTAATCACCTCCTAAAACGACGCCGTTTCACCGTTTCATATCACATGGTGGTATGAATAGGCAAAATGATTTCTTACTTGAGCTGAAATAGTGAGCTAGTAGTAGTACACCAAAAAGTAAAACAAAAATGAGTGGTAGTTTTGTAAATAAGTCGACTAGACCGGGGTATTTACGACAATTAATTGACTCGCTATGGAGGCCGTTGATCAACTCGCCAGCTAGATTGCCGCTCATCGTGTTCTTCTTTCTTACTCTCCTTGTCGGCGCGTTTCTATCCACGCGCTCCCTCCAATCCTATGTATGTTCTCTCTCTCTCTCTCTTTATTACAGTATTTCTTACAACATTTTATTTATGTTATTTTATTTTTATTTTTCATTATTTACTTTTTTTCCTTGATTGTTTTGAGTAGTATAGTCGCAAATGCTTGACCAAAATATATGATCACTAGTCATTACGGTCCGGGTTGTCTTGTGTAAGACGGTTTGATATTTTAGTACTTCATATAATTATCTATTTTAAAATTCTTGATGATGTATTTTGATGGGCGGTTTTGATACGGAGTACTTCGTATAATTCATTGTAAAACGGTGTTATGACGGACCCTATTTTGTTTGAATTACCATCTTGAGAAAGGGTCCGATTTCAATTAAATGTCAATCTGTAGTACACTTGATGTCAGCTAGGCATTGAAGCGGTCTCAACTGAACTGAATTAATACAAGAAAGCAGGGCCTAATTCATAATGAAAGAATGGCGATATTAGAAAACGTTTGTTAAATGTTTTATTTTGGTCGAATTCGAGTTGGAAAAATAACTACACTTGAATGAGGACTTGATATTCCAACCTGCACAAATTCTTGTTTAAGACGGAGGTATCCGTCTTAAGAGCACTGAGACTAAATATGTAGGAAGTATTAGGTATCTAAATCTTGATGAAATTTAAACATGTTTATGTAGGAGATCTGACACCTTACCTAATATTTATTCCATAATATATTTAATAATGTGTATGTGTCTTCTTACTTGAACAGTTCTTACTTTTCAACAAGTGTCTACAAAAGTTGATCAGTAGAACCTCATCTGTGGTGTAATAAAGTGCAAAGTGTGTCATCGGACTGATGGGGTGTCGTTTTATGTCTTGGGTTTTTCTATCGGAATGTCCAACATTAGAAGTATGATCAGAGTAATTATTGCGTAACAGCGTCTTACATTTTGATGCAGTGCTTTAACAATTAACATATAAAAAGGCCAGTTTAATAGTGTAAGGCAGTCTTATTTTACAATAATTTTGGGATGACTAATGTTTATGCAAATAGCCTTTTTTTTAATACTGAAACGAATTTTCTGTAACGGTATGGAACCCATTTGGATGCACTTGTCTTGATTACCTTCATAATCACGTGAATGGCGCTATGGTGGCCGCTTGTTTGGTTAATTAAAAATAATTTGATGCTAGATCTTGTACATTACCTATTGATTAAATTTATTGGTGTTCTGACCAATGTATTGACACGGTCAATGAATTTTATATACAATACAGTAGTATTCCTTCATTACGAAAGGTATTACGATAATTTTCTGTGTTGACGGAACATGAATATGGGATTCAATATATAATCGTCTCAAACCATAGTAGAATGGTACCACTGGTATCACCGGTAAAAGCCAGGACACAATGAAGTAATGAACATAATGGTAGGTTCAATGATTTCGCAATTTGAGAACATAATTCTCAGCAAGGACCCGTTCCATAATAGGAATATCCTAGCAATGATAAGAGTAGTTAGTTATTTAAAATAACTAACAAAACCGCGGAAAACTAACTGCAAAACAAGGCCAATTCTCCATGTTTCTTTCTTCCTCGATTCAAGCAAAAGCATGCCCCCTTCTGTTTTGTCCTGGGATCTCGGCAGGGGACTCGGCTAGTGGCAATACAGAACGATTATATTCCTTATCCTTATCCATTATTTCGTAATATCGTAGTTCGTTTGTACGGTGTACCCCAAGGTTCTCAGCCCGTTTTTACAATAAAACACCAAAATCCAAAATCATGCAAAACTATTTAAAATATTAGGGAAAACATTTTACTTCTTACTGCTACGAATTTAAGGATCCTTACATATAGTGGAATACTGGAATTGTCATGTTGAATTCTTTAGTGCGATGTTTATACAAGGCAGTACCTTTTTATCTTTTTGTTGTGAAAATATATGTCTTCCCATGCTAGTGCAAAAGAAAAAACACATATCTTACAATCTTAGTACTGGCTTGTAAAAAATTGCAAACATTTTTTCATATACGCTTTTGTATTGCATACATGGACGATTGCAAGTGGTATTTAACCATTCGAATTGAGTAATTATATTTATCCTGACATAGAAAGGGATACTTTGTTACTTGTTGCAGAAGCTTTTCAAATCACAAAGTACTTTATTAGGAGTTGTTTAACGATCTTGTAAACTTTATCGCTGTCTATCTGTTATGTAGCTTAACCCCGTGTGGTATGAACAATGTGAAATGTTGTTAATATTTTCTCTCATTTTCCTTTCTTTTACAGCCTACTGCTGCAAATTCCACAAAACAATCACTTTTAACAGGTGAAATAATTGGTACCGTACATGAGTCGCACAACAAAAATTCCCAGACGCATGACACGCCTCACACGAATTTTGTAACTCCACTGAACCATACCGATTCTCAAGGCCAAACTACCCGGACGCCCAACAATCCTCGTCCGAAAAAAGAATTTCCGTTAAAATGTTTTGATAGTGGCATTCCTCAAACTTGTCCAACGGACTATCCAGAAAAGACGGAAATCGACCCTGAAGCTCCTCCTCCTCCCATATGTCCTGATTACTTCCGATGGATATATGAAGATTTAAAGCCGTGGAGTGAAACTGGAATCACACGTGATATGGTGGAGAAGGCTAAAAAGACGGCTAATTTTAGATTGACTATACTGAACGGAAAAGCTTATGTGGAGACCTACCATAAGGGATATCAAACTAGGGACCTTTTCACTCTCTGGGGGTTTTTACAGTTGTTGCGCAGATACCCAGGAAGGGTGCCTGATTTAGAACTCATGTTTGATTGTGTTGACTGGCCAGTCATACGGAAGCACAGTCTTCATCTCAATGCCTCTGTTCCTCCACTGTTCCGTTATTGCGGGGATGATAAAACCTTGGATATTGTTTTCCCGGACTGGACCTTCTGGGGATGGTAAGTTTAGTCAGTTATTCAGAGAACTAGTCTAGATCCCGCGCAAATGCGCGGTATATATAGACATTTTAATTTTTACTGTATTACTTATAGATTTTATATTTTTATCTCATGGATTTTTATAAGAAAAAAAAATTAATAAAATTAATCAAAAGAATTGAGTAATTCCATGAAGTGTGTTTTTTAAGAAAATATTTTAACTACCTCAAATTATTTTAATAAATTCTTTTTTCATCACGAAGTTAATAATAGGAGTAACAGTTTATGTATAGATTATATTTTTATACCAATTTTATTTCATTTTTCTTTAAAGATTATATTTTTAAGTTTAATGATAAGATTATTTTTAAATGAAAAAGTGGTTTAATAAATGAAAATCTTATTTGTTTTCATATATAAGTTTGAGCACTCTCGAGAGAAAACTTTAGAAAAGTTTTTTTTTTCTCTTAGTATATAGGGGGATGAGCTCAAAAATCTTAAATTCAATATTAAGTTATATGTTGAATGCTAAAACCATGTTATAAGTAGTATATAAGATGAAAATAAAAAGATAGAAAATATAGAGGTTAACCCTTTTCATTTATTTATTAAACGGTTAATTTTAATTAAATTTGTTGAGTTTAGAGTCAAAGCATTATTTAAATAAATTACTTACGAATTTTTTTATAAGTTTTTCTAGTTCTCGAAACTTTAATTAGCTCATTTTTTAAGGATTTATAACACTTATAATTTATTAATTAAAATAATTTTCATTAACAAATTTATTTTGAAAACAAATAAGATTTTGATTTATATAGGGTCTCAAGTGTCAAATTAAAAAAAAAAAAAATATGAATAACATAACCACATACTCCGTATATGGTATAACTTTATTTATTACTCCCTCCCATTCATTATAAGTGTCCCATTGTTTGAATATATAGGTGGAGTATTTTAATAAAATGGGACACTTATAATGAATGGGAGGGAGCATTATTTATTTCCTTATTGAGATGGAGAGATTCTAATTCTAACATCATAAATCTAGTTGTTTCCTTATTTAAGCATAGGTGGTTTGGAGGGAAAATTTTTAGATAGACTTATTCTTTTAGTACTAGGGGGATTATATCTCTTTCCCCATGATACATTATTTTCTGGCATTTTTGTTTGGATTTTGCAACGATTCAGCTAATTGAAGGAACTTCCTGCAATGCCACTGTTCGTTACCCAACCTCTGCCTTTTGGCCCCCAGTATGGAGGACACTAAGGGTGAATTATGCCCCAGTTAGAAAATTTTTATGGCCATGCATATGTTGAGGAAAGGTTCAATATTCTTTGGTTTTAGATGACAATGGAATAAACCACACCAAATTGGCTGCGTTACTTATTGTTATGAAGTAGCGATAATTCAATTCTCAACGCAATTTTCATTGTGTTATGTGGAAATAGCATTTATTTGATGTTAAGTTTTAACACAAGGGGTAAGGTTGTAACACTTGCATACATCCGAACTCCCTGCCCTGCCATTTGCGGGATCCCTTGGGACACTGGAGTAATTTACTTGTGGTGGTGTTATATGTGTATAAATAGGAAAGAAAAAACTTGGCAATTTTCATGATTATGTGTGCTTTGCAACATCTTTATCATTTAGCAGCTGACCAGCAGCAGATTAGGCTTTTATGAAGTCTCAGACTCTCAGTCAGCTGTAGTAAGCTAGTCTATTCTTAGATACTGTTAGATTCATCTTGGTCTAGTCTAGTCTTACATCCTGTCCGAAAGATTAGATACTTCTTAACAATATTGACTTTGGATGCTTGAAAATAATTCCGTTTTGAAATCAGTAAGACTAAGCGTCATTGTTATCACAACAATTTCAGAAAATGTGTATCATGTGTCTAACGTGACTCGTTTATTAGGCATCAATTTCAAACAAAATCTGGTTATTTAGCTTACATTGTTGGTAACTCTAATGAAATGCATGAACGAAGGGAGTAAAGAAGAGATCTGAGAATTACATGCCTACATGTTATTTGGAATTTGGATGATGTTTGGTATTCACTCCAAAAATATATTTATGCAGGGCTGAGGTTAACATAAAAGCATGGGATCTTATCTCAAATGATATAAAAGAAGGGAATAAGATTGTGAAATTTATGGACAGAACGCCTTACGCTTACTGGAAAGGAAATCCCTTTGTTGCACAATCGCGGTTGGATCTTTTGAAATGTAATGTCTCTGACAAGCAGGACTGGGGTGCTCACATCTTTATACAGGTATAAAGAACTCCACT
The DNA here is from genome assembly GCA_018983105.1 of Silene uniflora. NCBI lineage: Eukaryota > Viridiplantae > Streptophyta > Magnoliopsida > Caryophyllales > Caryophyllaceae > Silene > Silene uniflora. The sequence goes on from JAGPOY010005921.1 coordinate 6,476, forward strand.
TCCGTATTTGAGCTGCTGTTTTCTAATTCTTCCAGCAATTCCAAGTTTTAAATTGGATACCTGCATCTGTGATTAGCATGGCATGAAATATCTTACAAGCACAACATCACCCCAAGCCCCCACTGCCTCAAGCCTCAAGCCTCACACCAGATTGGAGTGTTAAAACTTAAAAAGGGGTCAGACGGGTGCCAAAATTAAAAACTTGTTCTTTGCAATAAAGGTAGCCACAACTCACAAGGACAGTTTTTATGCTGATGGGATTCATACCCGAGTAATGAGTATCGCCCTTCTTGACTTTACGACTAAGCTAGTTGATATTTGCAGCCTTCCTTTAGAGTACTTACGGAGGCTGCTTCCAGAATGAAAGATCTTATTACTTATTACTAGAGAAATGTGATGTTAATTTAAACCGATTTTAGAATCTGAATTATTAACACACTTGTTGTGTCCTCTCATCCTTTAAAACAAATGCAGGACTGGAATAAAGAGTTCCAAGAAGGATATAAGCAGTCAAACTTGGCTCACCAGTGTAAAGACAAGTACGTGCATTTTCATGAATGGTCTTCTAGCTTTGACCTTGCTATAAGATATAAAATGTTGATTTTTTATTTTTTGTATGGCAAGGTATAAGATCTACATTGAAGGGTCGGCATGGTCGGTCAGTGAGAAGTACATCCTTGCTTGTGATTCTGTAACCTTGATAGTTAAGCCAAAATATTACGACTTCTTTTCAAGAGGCCTGATGCCTACACAACACTACTGGCCTATCAGGGAAAGTGACAAATGTAGGTCTATTAAGTTTGCTGTTGACTGGGGCAACAGTCACAAACAGAAGGTAAATTTTTGACTCCATTTTGGTTTATTGTCTTACTTTCTAAGGGTTTAGAATCGGGTTAATTGTTAATAGGATAATAAAAGGTCAAAATACAGGAAAGGGGACGACGGTGTAATTGAAGCGGGAAGGGAATGGAGAGCAGACAGTATTTACCCCATGAACAGGGAAATAATTACCTACCACCTATGTTACTCAAACTCTTCATATTCCCTCGCTAACCTGTATCGGAGTTCGACACTCGGACAAGGCTATGAATTATGATACTTGGACACCTCATTTTATGCCAAATTTTGCATTGTTTTCATAAAAATCCCCGAGTCTAGCACTTGAACGCGCATCCCGTATCCGATACTCCTGGAGGTAATATTTCCTCTATTACCTCCTTTCCCCCTACAACACCATCACTTTCCTCCATTTTCTCTTTATTTTGGTCGGTATTATGTTTGTATTCATTACCCCATCCCTATCCGTTGGCAGGGAGCTTTTGAGACACTTAGGTAACGATCTTGGAATCTACTAGAACCCCTGTGTCCGGGGGGAGGGGGATGACCGGGTGAAGGCTGAAATGGTCATTCAAGTCCTATGGATTTTTTCGACAAATCCCAAGTCCCAACTATTGAATTAGCCTGTTGAGTATTGACCCTGACTCCGAGTTATTAGTCATCCCTTCTTTTTGTAGTTCCCAATTTCAAAGAATTGGCCATATGCATAGATAACATATTCAAGCTATTTAATATTCTTCTGAATATAACAGGCTCAGGCAATTGGAAAGGCTGCCAGCGAATTCATACTCGAAGACATGAAGATGGACTATGTATATGATTACATGTTACATTTGCTCACCGAATATGCAAAGCTATTAAAATTCAAGCCCACAATACCGAAAAATGCCGTAGAGTTATGTTCAGAAACTTTAGTATGCAATGCAGAAGATTACCAGAAGAGGATTCTGTTGGGTTCTCTGGTAACGACTCCTTCAGATAAAAATACGTGCATCATGCCGCCCCCTTATGATCGGGTTAGTCTACTAAGCCAAGTGAGGAGGAAAGACAATGCAGAGAAACAAGTGGAGAAATGGGAGAAGAATTATTGGGATAATCTAATTAAGCAGCACTAGATTAGGCTTGAATTTTATGCTTTGAATAGTTATAGAGGAAATGCGAAACCGATTTTATTAGTTGATCAAATGCTCTATGTTATAGAATTAGAGATACACATCAGAATCTTCAGAGATGTAGAAATTTTGCTCAAGTCACCTTGCTAGCAGTGAGAATTCCTCCTGTTTGTCACATATTTCAAGCTCAAGCACGAAAACATCGATCACATGTCAGGAGGTATAGTCTACTAACTGCATGTATGAATGGATCTTACTCAGTGCTACTCCTTTCTCCAATTCTTTAAAATTGTCCCATTTGTTCGAAATCCCCTTCACAAATTTGAAAAATGGACAATTATGAAGAATCGGAGGGAATAAAAGATTATCAATTGTTACCATAATTCTGAGAGTAATAAGGGGATTTAAATATATATAGCCTGTCTAAAGACTGATCTCCGTCTCCGTCCATGAGAAGATTGAAGCTTACGATTCCAATAGAAACCGTAAATGGTAAATTTATAAACCTATGAAGTGTCGTATTTGTATTACATGTCACGGTCACGCAAGTACGCAACACTAATTTTGGAGCCATTGAGGAACATTATCAACACTTTCTTTTCACCTTGGGATATATAAGATCCAGTGTCATTATAAGCCATTGTGCTTAGGAAATTTAGATCCGGAAATATTTCTAATTAAAGTCGTCTTTTGAATTAGCGAGTTCCTATTTTTTTGTAATTCTGTTCATCTCTACTTCTGGTCCAAATACACTTCACTTCATCACACATTCACATGGGTTAAAAAGTAAGGTTCAAGTTTTACTTCGAATTGACATTCCATGTCCGGAATTACTTTAAACTCAACCAAAACCACAAATAAACTGGTCTAAGGCCCTGTTCTTTTGGACTTAATTTCAGTGCATTTCAGTTCAGTTCAGCTCGATTCAGTTTAGTTCAGTTCAGTTCAGCTCAGCTCATTCAGTTCAGTTCAGCTCGTCTCTTTACAAATTAACTCTTACTTCAGTTCAGTTCAGCTCCAATAATTTCAGTTCAGTTCAGTTCAGACCATTTCAATCCAAAAGAACNAAAAAAAAAATAGTTCCGTTATTCAGCATTTTGAACATGACTCTCCCAATTTGTGTTCAGTGAGTGCGTGAGTCATGAGGAAATAACCAGGGCAACTGGTGTTAGGAATCTAGGGTTTATAGTTGCCATTTCACTAAGCAAAACAATTTCTTAACCCAATAAGTCTTGCTTGTGACGGAGGTATCCGTCACAAGGTTACGACGGGGTGAATAGTAGCATTTAAAGGGAAAACGGGTTGGCATTTGACTTGACATTTGAGTATTGATTGATGACAGAGAGGCAATGAGATATTTTGTCATTAAAAAATCAACTAACTTTTCTTGGCTTCCCAATGCTCCGTTTTTACCACACAACATTGAATCAACTACTGTCACTTTTCAAAATCACTCCTTCTCTCTTAATTTCTTCTTCTCTCTTAATTTCTCATGCTCTTTCTTTTCAAAATCTTCATAAAACCCAAACAAATCCGTTAAAATTATCAGAAAATAGTGTAAAAATGCCAGAAAACGGCAACCGGTTAAGAAGGATGCAAGAGCGGCAACGGCAATAGATGAAGGTGGGAATGGAGGAGGTAATCTCATTTTCAGAGATCTTATTTTCCGTTTATTGTTTTGTTTGTGGTTTAATAATGGTCAAAAGCTTTTGTTTATGATTTTATAATGGATACATGATTACATGCAACTGATAATGGCATTATTTTTGGATATTTCGACAAATTTATTGTTGTTTATGG
>JAGPOY010005922.1:0-10663 GCA_018983105.1 Silene uniflora
AAAAAAAATCTATGGATAACAACGAAGGAAAATGATAATCGTATTGACTTACGTCAACTTGACACCACTACAAATCACAGCTACAAACAACCACGTTTCAACATGTGTAATGATAGAGTTTTCTCTATTCAGGCGGCTATCTTAGTTCTCTATATTAATTTTATTGTTCCAATTTTTGTCTCGGATCAAAATAGTCCGTAAATGATTACTCATCATCGATAAGCTTATTATACAACCGTCTCAAATAAGAAAAGTCATTTGAATTTATTATTTCATGGAAACCTTATTAGATAGGTATCATAAGACGTCACATGAAATATATTCCCGGCCAATTATATAAGGGCGTGTAATCTGAACATTAGATCAGAAAAAGAGTGCGATATGGCTGACGAAGTTGTGAGGATTTATGGTGATCGCAAGTCTCAACCTACGCGAGCTATCATGCTCTTTTGCAAGTATTCTTCTATTACTTCCCCTACTCCTCTTTGCTTGTTATTACTCCCTCCATCCTGATCATTTGCTTACCTGTTTCACTTTATTGTGTCTTATTCATTTGTTTACGTTTACGTTTACCTTTCTACTTTGAGAATGTTTTTGATACGTAATTTGATTACCCAGTCATGTATGCATCCATCGTAGGATTTGTAGTCCACTCGTTATTCAATAACAATATCTATAAATGGTTCTTCCACTTTTCTTGGGCTTTGCTCCAAAGCCGAGGGTAAACAAATGACATAAACGGAGTGATTGTTTAGGAGTCATCTTCTAACCGTGCGCGCACAAATTATAAAATAACACCGTCTTATACAATAATTATTGCCCTAAAGATATGTTCCCCTCCGTGACTCCGTCTTTACTTATAGTAGTGATGTGATTTAATTATTGGTCATCTGAGAGAAGCTGGAGTGAAATACTGAGTATGAAACTGTGCATCCTAGGCTTAATGGAATCGACTTTGAGGAGATCACTATAGAGCTCTTCAACCAGGAACATCTAACGCCGGAATTTGCAGGTCAGTGTACTTATTTATTTGGCTTGAAATGTGATGCGAAAATGCGGAAGCGTTATAACGAACACAATAAAACAAAAGGATATTTACCTTGAATTCATGTGTAGAATTCAAGTCAATGAGATATTTACTCGGTGTTACACCTATAACACGAGTAATGGTGAGAATACTCAACGCCTATTGAATATTATACGGGCTAAAGCTTGATCGCGTCAAACTCTAACGATTTGTATCGAATGCATCGATCATGAATTACAAACTTGTAAAACATCTTTTTTTTGCATCTCAAATGTTTCTTTCTATCTACAAATAATGGCTTTTTTTTGCATCTCAAATGTTTCTTTCTATCTACAAATAATGGCCAAAGGCCTCTATTTTTATATTAAAAGAAATAACTACCAACATTGAATCTAGTCTCTAATACTTACGAAGTATAATCTAAATGCAAAGGCTTGAAAGAAAGACATTCAACATAGTCCAACATCAAAAACAATGGACAAAATACATCGAACATAGTCTAAGATAAAATGGTAACCATATTCGTATCAAAATGAAGTGTTAAGAGTGTCGTTTCAACATCCGACATCTAAGTGTCATACAACATAAAACTATACTTTGCTATGTTACACAGATCGTTTAACGTTATTTGTGTTTTGGGACTTGCAGAAATATTTCCTGTGAAGGAAATTCCTGTAATATTCCATGGCAATTTCAAGCTGTTCGAGAGGTAATCTCTACGTATTTCCTTGTTTATGATAGAATTACGAATAACGGTTGAATATTATTGAATTGCATTGATTAATTAACATAGTTGCTCATTCATGGACGGCTTTTACTTATTCATGGACTTATTTTCATTATTTTTCCATTTTATACCCTTTGCCTAATTCTCTCTAAGCCTTTTTTATTCTCTCTCCCTCACAAAATCGATCAAATCCGTCAAATTACACAATTACGGATGCTAATTCTCATATCGATCAAGTAATTATTCTAATTCTTAATTTTATTAATTATACTATATCAAATTAAGAAATTAATTTATACTAATTAAATTAAGGTTCGTCGGCGTTGGGGGTGAAAGTTTACAACTTTTTATGGGACATCCAGAATTCCAGATTGCATATTTCATGAATACGTACAATTCGTGCTCAAAAGGCTTGGTCATATGAATAGCATGCGGAAAATGAAACCACGAAACTCATGTTCCCTGTTTCATTTATCATTTACAATGAACATGTGTGTAATTTACTTCATCGTCAATGGTGACTATGCACGTTGTAATTCAATCATTTTCTCCGTATTGTTTCTCTTGGAGAGACGTTGTGGCCTCTTGGCTAAATATGTAACTTATTGTTTTACTCCGGAAATTGCTTATGATTACTCAATTACTTCTTTAGATAGGAACTTAGGATCCGATTGTCACCAATTGTGAATTGAATAGAGAGAGGAAATTGAAAATTGAAGAGGAGAATTGGATAGAGAGGGAGAAAATTGAAAATTTAGGAGTTGGAATAAAAAGGGGTGAAATGGTCATTTTCACCCATGATAGAGTAAAACCCGTCCATGAATGAGCACCACCCAATTAACGTAGGATGAGTACAATATACTATATAGTAGAGCTAAGCTAGGGTTACAAAGATTGCTACGCAAGATATGCCTAATTACAAAGAGATACGGAACGATATATTTCCTAAATACAAATATATACGGAGCTAAATTATAGAAACGAATAATGAGAAGATATATACTTTACAGTTTATCTTCAAATTAAATCCAATAGGCTTTAATTTACCTTCGTAATATATGATCATCTTATCGAAACTAGTTATGTGCATGCATGTATGCGAAATGTTGATGATTTTCGCTAATCTAGCTTAGTATTTCCACTCTCACAGTCATGCAATTCTGATATACCTTGCTTCGATATTTCATCATGTTGCAGATCACTGGTGAGTTCATTTGTCTGCTCCTCTCATTTATCTTTGATTTGTTTTGTTTAACTAGGTCGCTCCGAAAAAATTGTCTGAATGTGCACAAATGGTCTCCTTATGTTGTGATCGATAAGAGCTTATATAACACACGCGTAATGTTGTTGTCGTCAATGACCATAGGTATCCAACTGATGTGAAGAAGAGGGCCTTACTACATTCATTGTTGGATTGGCATCATTCCCATTTACGCCGTGGCGCAAGTAAGTTATAGTTACTTGAAATGCAATTTGTTGCCTGAATTAACATAGTTGCTGATTATTTTAATGAATGTTTGCAGTGGGATATCTGCTGAATACAATACTTGGACCAGCAAGAGGCGTTACGATGAATCCTCAAGAAGCAATTGAATGTGAAAAGATCTTGAACTCAGCTTTGGCTAATCTAGAGAATTACTGGATTAAAGACACATCAAAGTTTTTGTTGGGTTTTGATCAGCCATCCATAGCTGACCTTAGTGTTGTTTGTGAGCTTATGCAATTTCAGGTAAATATTTGACTTTAAAACTCCTTTTTAGTCCTTTAGCACTTGGCTGTAGGCAGTAGCCGAGCAAGAGTTATTGGAGTATGACTGTAGATTTGACAAATGGGTCAACTAGATTGGGTGCGCAGTTTGGGTTGAGTCATTTGAGATTTAACAAAAATTCGTGTCAGATTCGGGTCGTGTCATTTTCAAGTCTGTTACTCCGTATTACTTATTAACAAGTTATTCAAGGATGATGATTGATGGACGTTGTGCATTGTGCAACAATATACTCGGGTCGTGGCGGTTATTCCTAAACAACATGATAATAATAGACCGAAATTGACCTGGCCCGAAATGAACCAACCTTACTCGAACCCTGGCAAACACAAAATATCACAACCTAAATTGACTTGATCCGTACCTGGCCGATTGACTCATTTGCCGGGTCTTAGTGGTTGGGCCAATAATGTCGTTTAGTTGTACACTACCAATTGTGTACATAGTAACATTCCATTTTAGTATATCATCACCAAATGATTTTACATTTTCCTTTTTTAGGCCCGTTTCAATGGCGGGAATTTACATTTGCTTTTTTAGGCGCGTTTCATTGGTGATCCGTAATCTAGTTGCAAATACTCACATCAAAATCGCTTTGAAGCGAATGTAATCAATTGGTACCCATGGTGGTAAAGAGTGAAGAGTTGAAGACATTATTAAGAGTAATTGTTATTGCAATAATATTGTTTATTAGGTTTTGGATGAGGAGGAGAAAACCAAAATATTTAGGCCATATAAGAAAGTGCAGCTCTGGATTGAGAACATAAAAGAGGCGACAAGACCACATTTTGATGAAGTACATGAGCATCTTTTGTTAGTGGATCGCCCTCGGTTTCGAGCTGCTGTTGGCAGAACCCCAAACTGACTGACCACATTTTGATGAACTCTTTCAAACAAATAAAGATGTAAGGTGATTTATAATCACTAAAGTTAATGATGGTGCTTGTGAACTACTAACAATGTTCATGTAAAATAGTTTGCTTACCTGTTGTTGAATAAATGTGTACAATAATTTTAGTGTAGAAGTTTTGAGTTCAAATTGTTTCATCTTGTGTTATTTTGTTCAATGAAAATATGTTACTTTGTTAGTTTGTTGGTTGCTTCTAAAGTGGAGTATTAGCACCAGATATACGAATGCTTGCGTTGCATCTACATCTGATAATGCTAACCCGACTCGAATGACCTAATCTTATAAGGCTGACCCAAGACCCGAAATTGCTTCAAAACTGCCTGGCCCGAAAACCGACTTGACCCAACAACTCACATTATATACATCAAACCGATACATTACATACATATAAACCTACGGAGTATTATAATAGTTTAGAAGTTGTCTATTAGTAGTCCTATATTACTCAGACTCGTTTAGAAGTATCCAACACGGGTGCGTGTCCAAGTGTTGGACTCGGCTATTATTTTGAAATTCTATGCATATTGTGTGGTCTAAAATGGGGTATCCTAGTGCCATACCGATGTCCGAGTGTCAAGTGTCGGGACACGGGTACGCGAGAAAATTATAAGAATCGGAGTAACATAAATTATTACTCCGTACTAATTAAAGTGTTTAACATTAATCCCACACCAAATGATCCATACCCGAAAATGACGTACCCGAAGTAATCCAATAATCCAAAAATGATTAGACAACTTGAAATCCGAACTAAGTTAAAATCCAAAATGTATGACAAAGCCGAAATGACGACTCAAATTGACTAGACCCGATTGATTGCCCCAGTTGCCACCTCTAGTTGCATCCACTGTAATGACCTGTTGAACACATTTTGCAAAACCCTTGGAACCAAGCTCAACGCTGTAAGTCTCAATTTTGTACTCGACTAATTTATAATTCAATTGGAATTTCTTGCTTAACATCTTCTTTTGATCGTAATTGCAAATTTTAAGCTTCTTCATATAAACCCATCTTGATGACTTTCTTTGTTGTTTAATTTTCTTGTTAAATTGGAACTTCTGGTAAATCTGTTGATTATTACACTTCCTACTAAATGGATATTAAGAGTAGATGTCACTTAAACATCAGCTACCTTAACTTGTATTCTCGTATCTAGAAGTGATACTCATGACTTAGGTTTGAAACCCGTCATCAGAAATTGTTTTTGTGGCTTCCTTAAAAGAAAAATAGAGATTGAAAGCGAAAATTGGTCGAATATTCGTCCTTAACTGAAGTTGGTTGTGTATATATATTGGCTATCTGCGTAGTTGGTAAAGTCATTGAGAATTGATAATTATGATCAAATTCTAAACATGTCATACAAAATTCCCCATGTTGCGAGCTGCAATTGATCTATAATTAAACTAAATTTGGTTATACTTCGTTTTTGTGTCGGATATGGGTAAAGTATAGGCGTGTAGGAAGGCAATGACTGGTGACAGTAGAACCAATCAATATGCTGCTGATCTTTCTTCCATTAAGGAGGCACATACGCGGATTAACTCAGTTATTCACAAGACTCCTGTCCTCACCTCGGAAACATTGAATGTTATGGCCGGAAAGAGACTGCTCTTTAAATGTGAATGCTTTCAGAAAGGGTGAGGAGGAGCTCTTACTATTTCTTAATGCCAAATTCTAAATCCTCAAATATGGTCATCATTTATTCTGTATAAATGAATTTAAGCCCTCTTTCTTCCTTTATTTCTCGGGTCATCGTATCAGAGGAGCTTTCAAGTTCAGGGGTGCTTCAAATGCTGTCCTTTCGCTGGATGAAGAACAAGCCGCTAAAGGAGTGGTAACTCATAGCAGGTAGGCCTTCTCTTACTGTCTTCTTCAGTGGCAGACTGAGAAAATTTGGGCAAAATGCGCAAATGAAGCTGTCTTTGTTGTTGGTTCTAGTTGCCTGTATTAATCTCTACATAATTTATAGTGGTAACCATGCTGCGGCATTGGCCTTGGCTTCCAAATTGAGAGGGATTCCAGCTTATATAGTGATTCCCAATAATGCTCCGAAATGCAAGGTTGAGAATGTAAAACGTTATGGAGGACAAGTTATATGGAGTGAGCCCACTATGGAGTCAAGGCAGAGTACCGCTGCTAAGGTGTTGCAGGAAACTGGTGCATTTCTGATACATCCATACAATGATGCACGTATCATAAGGTACTGGCTTGTTTGAAGTCTTTGATTCACTTTCTTGAGATATCCTTCGCCAATATGCCGGGCTTGTACGAAATCCAATGTTTTTTTGTAGAATGTTTGAGTGAGATTGAACATTCTAGCATCACTACAGAAAATCCGCCAAATACCTCCGGTCTTAAACTATCTTGCTAAGGCCCCTCTATTGCTCGTAGCACCCAACTCGCCACTTGACACTTTTGTCTAGAACTCTTTGGTCGAGGCACTGTTTTTTGTAAGAGATGGCTATTGATAAACTCTATAAATGTCTAGACCAACAGATGTCATCCAGCTTATTTGGTAAAGTCATTGATTTGTGGTATCAATGTGTCATGACCCGGGTGCAAACCTCATGGACAGAGAACTGCCCCTGTGGCACGTTTCACACCTAATATACATTTTTGACCTTTTAGTATGTAAAATATTTGTTTTGACTCTTCTTTTCTTATGAGAAAAACTGTGAAAATAGTTGTTCCCTTTCCTGAAAAGAGTAAATGAATATACAACTGAGGTTTTGAAATGTGTAGATTGTGATAGCTAGAAAATGAAACCATGTAATTCTGATTGCTTAGATATAGTGGACAGGGAACAATATCGCTGGAGCTTTTGGAGCAGTTCCCTGAAATAGACACAATTATAGTTCCAATAAGTGGTAACCACTATGCTCCGGCAAATTTGGTTCCTTTTCTGCATGTTTTGCATTTGTTTGACAGTAGATCGTGATTTTGTCCTCAAAACTGATAATATGTAGGAGGGGGTCTGATATCTGGTGTGGCACTTGCCGCTAAATCCGTAAATGCATCCATCCGAGTATTGGCTGCCGAGCCTGTTGGAGCTAATGATGCAGCACTATCAAAAGCGTCTGGCAGGATAATAACACTACCAGAGACGAATACAGTTGCTGATGGGCTTCGGGCATCCCTTGGAGACCTAACCTGGTAAAGTGGACCACTCGTTTCATATGAACACAACCTGTTGTATCTTTCCTTTACTTCGAGTTTCTATCTCTTATGGGCCAAACATTCACTATTCTTTGGCTTGGGGTAGACCCCCAGAGGAGTCATTCTGGTTAGGTTTGGTTCAGGCATTTCAGGTGCGCTACCATCGCGTCAATTTTGGGTTCACTTCAGTGATTATGGGTCTGGTCAATTAGGTTGTATGGAGTTGTTGGTAGTAAGGTATACGTTTCGAATTAGTCATTTTAGATCAGTATGGTTCAGATGTGCTTCAAGTTGTCCATTTTAGGCCGTATTAGTTTTGTCAGGCCTAGCAAAGAGTGGGGTGGAATATAGAAAAGTTCACTATTGTTTCTGCTTCCCATAATGTGTAGTAGACAGGGGTAATGTTACATTTAACCCCTCCCTACCTGACCATAGGCGAGAAGCCTCTGAGGCATCGGGTAATGCTGTTTTTCCTTATCAAACATCACAAATGCTCATCTCCGTCATTTCCCCATAAAACAGGCCTATTGTACGAGATCTTGTAGACGCAGTCATCACCGTGGAAGATAGTGAAATTATCGAAGCAATGAAGCATTGCTACGAGATTCTGAAGGTTGCAGTAGAACCCAGTGGAGCCATTGGTCTCGCAGCAGTTCTATCTGACAGTTTTCGGCAAAATCCACTGTGGAATGATTGCCATAACATAGCAATTGTAATCTCAGGAGGTAATGTTGATTTGGATGTTTTATGGAACGCTTTAGGAAAACCATAAGAGCGCTCTAATACTACTTTCGGATCAACGGAGAAGTTTATTTGTGCAGTCATTGTTCCAAAATAATCTGACATTGTGCTGAAATTTGTAGTCCTTTGCAATGATCATTTTCCCAATCTCAGGCCTTAGCTATGAGCCTCTGAGGCATTTGATGAGTGTCAGTTCAAGTTCTATCCTGGACTCCGGAATTTTTTCGAGCCGTATAAATCTGGCAGCTCTTCTCTGTTCCCTTTCCAATTTCTTCTCAGGTCTCAACTAGTCGATCATATTTAAATCCGATCCCTTTTAACTTCTTGGATTTGATTCTAGAGACGAAACCAACTTTAATCAAAGGGATCGACATGTAAACTGTGACCGGTGAAGCTAAATTGATAAGTACTTGGTTTAAAAGGAAAATACGAGCGAAATGGATAGTGTTATACTTATTGTTTAAGAGTAATATACCCAACAACTTAAAACGAGCATATAGGATGGATGTGACAAAAGCAAAAATTAAAGGGATTAACAAAAACCGTGTTCCAGCTCTCTAGGGGGTATTACTTGATCCATTGTAATATTAAAAAAAGATAATTTTATTTCTATTATATTCTTATAAAGAAAGGGGTAAATTGATAACTTATACCTACTATAAGTCAGTTTTTCAAATCTTATACCTAAGATAATTTTCTTTCAAAACTTATACCGAAAATCCTTATTTTTTTATACTCAATACCGAGTCTCAAAAACAGACCTGAATTGACAGCTTTGCCCTTATTATTTAAGGTAACATCCCTTTTCCCACAACATTAATCCTTCCCTCTCCCTCTAACATCCACCACCAGTCCACCACCAGTCCACCACCATGACCAGTGTCAGACTGCCGTCGCCGCCGCCATTAGTGTCAGACTGCTGCAGCAAATGGTCACCGTCAGAATTGAAATTAACCAAAGCATTTGGGGTCTGAACAAATTTAAAGTCTAGACTCTAGATCTGAAGACATCAGCCGACCAAGTCCTTCATGCAATTAACAGAAGACATTTAATACATTGATTTGATATATTATCCCATATTAATAATCCTTTTATCTTTACTCTCATATGCATCACCTTCCACTTCATTATGGCCGGCTCACAATGAATGTGGGTTTGAGTTTGGGGGTTATTGGGTTTTCAATTGGGTGACACTAGGAGGGCTAGTCGGCCGAGGGTAGCATTTGCAGAGGCAACAGTCCGATACCGGTGGTGGCGGTGGCAGTCCGGCATCAGTCATGGTGGTGGTAGATGTTAGAGGGAGGTAAGGATTAATGTTATGGCCTTGTGGGGAAAAGGGATGGTAGCTTAAATAATAAGGGCAAAACCGTCAATTTAAGGTCTGTTTTTGAGATTCGGTATTAAGTATGAAAAAAATAAGGATTTTTGGTATAAGTTTTGAAAAAAATTATCTTAGGTATAAGATTTGAAAAACTGACTTATAGTAGGTATAAGTTATCGATTTACCCGAAAGAAGTAAACACATGAAAATGCTTAACCACGATCCAAGACCTTGGCATTAGACCGGACAAAATCAACCAGCACGAAAAGGCTTACTCGATACCCAAATTTGACCCGCATTACAACACCAAATTGTGACCTGAATGACTCGATCGACCTGAACATAACCGGAGCTTTGTTGACTTGTAACGGGACCTAACCCGAAAGTATTCAATCCAAAACCACTCAACCTGAAACTTATCTGACAAACCATAACTGTAATTGACAAAAAAAACACTTAAAATGACTAGTTTGAAATCACACTCACTATTTTTTACGTTAAAGTAAAAAATCAATCATCAATCTAAGCTATAAATAGATATTAATCAAAATAATAATAATATACTTTTTTCTCTCCCAAAAATGAATGACCTGACCCGCAATAACCCAACTCCCTTAACACGAAAATGACCCAATCAACGGAATTGGATTAGAGGTGATCATGGGCCGGGCCGGGTCGGGTTTGGGCCGGGCCAAAGCATAAAAATACGCCCAAATGTGCGGGTTGGGGCGGGTCGGGCCAAATGTGTGGGCCTATTTTTTCGGCCCAAACCCGGCCCATGCGGGCTTATATCGGGCTTCGGGCTAATTCGGGCCATTTCGGGTTTATTATTTTTACTTTTCAAATACTCCCTCCTATTCACTGTTTTCTTCCCCTTTCATTTTCCCCTAAGAAATAAGAGAGTGGATTTGGACCACACAAAACACATCATTGAATTTGGACCACACAAATCAACCCAAAAAAGGAAATAGGGAAGAAAACCTGAATAACCGAAAAAGGAAATAGGGAAGAAAACC
>JAGPOY010005923.1:8804-19466 GCA_018983105.1 Silene uniflora
AATCCCAATAACACAAACAAAACCAACTATGAAAATCTCATGGCAAACAAAGGAAGATTATAAACACAGTAATAATACCAATTTAAAAAATGAAGGTTAAAAATTACCTGGTAGTTGTCGTAGGGATATTAGGGATGAGAGAAGAGCTCTGGATGTGTGATGAGAAGAATAAGAACAATTTTATTTTTATAAGGGGTAAAAAAATTTGGGAACTGAAATTTTGGCGGATTTTTTTTTTTTGGTTTGGCGCTCAAACAAGAAGAGAGCAACGTGAAAAATAGAAACATAAGTAGCAAATTGCTGCTTCTGTTTCTAGGGGTCAATTTTACAATTTTTGTTTAATAAAAGTTGTTTTGAGTTTCCTAAAAACTAGTGTTTGACCTAGTTTCTAATTTCTCATTTTAAAAAACACTTCAAAAGTGTGGCCAAACAGGCTCTAAGATTGTTTAGGTGGAAAAATTTCTAAATTTCTGATTCTTTTAGTTGATAGGAGATTACTTCCTCCGTTTCAGTAAATAGTTTACACTTGTTTTATTTTGTGAGGGTAAAATAAAGCAAGTGTAAACTAATTACTAAAACGGAGGGAGTACTGACTACTGAGTAAACTATTTTTGTTGTGAAATAAAGCAAATGTGAAATAGTTTACATTTGTAGGAACTCTTATAAATGATGTGATACCCCTTTTCCGCCCACTATGGCCGGAAACAACATTTGTTTTTCATTTTTTATACTTTTAGTGGTGGCGCAACCACCTTATGTGTTGTAGCTCCTACTACTGACTGCCAAGCAAATGCGGTAACGTCACAATTAAGTACTCGTTTGGCTTAGGTGAAAGTTGTGCATTGTCGGACGAGTTCGAGATCATCACTTGGTTCATGTAATAATCTTGACAGAGTACCGTTAGGAACATATTCATATATCAAGATTGGGGTTTCTGTCTCTAAACAACACCCCAGGAGCTGGATAATGCTCATGTGGTTCAATTAAGACAACAGAACGAGCTCATTAATGAACTCCGCAACACGACTATGCCCAATTGTCTTTGACCTCTTTATTGCCACTACATTGTCATCGCCCAACATCCCTTTATAAACCGCTCCTCGACCCCCTCGGCCTAGAACCCTATCTTCACTAAAGTTTTCTGTGGCTTTATCTAGTTCCGATTGCGTGAAGATTCGGGTTTGTTGTATCATCCATTGACTGGATGATACTTGTTGTTCCAATAACAATCCACCGTTCCTTTTGAAATTTCTCGCTTTTTCAATAGTCAGCCTCCTTTTTTCAGCAAACATAAGCATCCAATACCCAGCCACGATAAAGAAAAGAGTTCCGAAGGCTACTCCAAAGCCTACAATACAAATACAAATATCATATTGAAATGAAGATTTTCACATGAACAACTGATACTTAGATTATACCAAGACAGCACAACAACAAAGTTATAAGTTGAATTCAACTGCCTTAGAATGTTGATCATTTTCATAAGGCCAAAAGGCACCCACTTTAACAGCATCAATGTAACAGAAAAATCAAAACGGATATATAAATTTAATTTTTATTTACGACATTGGGTAATAATTTTTTTTAAATTGTTGTTAATTAATTACGTAACTAAAAAAAACCGGACACAATAATAATAACAATAATCGTGACAAAATACTAATAAACGTAGCAATATTCGTGGCAAACGATATTCTACCCCGTTCTAAACATAAATTTTATGATTAGTGTAAACAAATTACTTATTAAATCATTAGTGTAATGCAATAAAATTAACAATCTAAATCTATATAATATAACGTCTTTCTACAAGAAGCCCTAATAAAATTTGTTACACGGTTTTATTCTCTAACAGGCTACAGATTCTTAACCTAAAGCTCACTTCTTCGTCTTGAAATAGTGGTGGATTCAGCAAACGTTGTTACACAGCAAAAATATATTGACCGAAATTTGTTACATGGACTTATTTTCTAACAGACTACAAATTCTAAAGCTAAAACTCACCTCTTCATCTTCAAATGTGTAGAGCTGGTAATCCAGTGCTACGTCCAGAAGCGAACTGATCACACCCGTCTTGTGTACAACCTTAACCTTGATAGAATATGGACCTGGTGTATTATCAAGTACTCTTGCAAGTTTTGTTGTATTGTTCATGGTTACCTGGGGAATCAGCATATTATATTAGGTGAAAATTGAAATAGTGAATAAAGTCTTATTCTTATATGCCTAGCTTATTTGTCTATAATTAATAAAAGTAATTTTCTGTAATGTGCAGACACCTTACGCTTGGAATGGAGATGAGGCAGTGCTCTGTGAATATACTGGTTACAATTGCCTTTATACTGGCTGAGGTTGCTTGTCAGTTAGGTATTGATATTTTCGTAGTGATTGTTTGCCTGACAACTGGGATTTTTAGCGTGGGTCTAGGATTCTTACTTAGCAACAAACCATACCTTTTGTACTGTTTCTTTCCAGTGTTGTCTTGTCCATTGCCAGTTAATCCTCTCCCACGCTGAAAAGGTGGATGAAGCAGCTCCATATCTATGTGGCCTTGCCATAACTGGAATCCAATATTAAGAGTAATGTTAGTTTCTTTATCTAGGGTAAGTACTCCACAATAAAGTACGCGTGACCGAACAAGAAGTTATGTTTTCTGCTAATTTCAGTTTTTCGGTTAAGGTTGTTTATAAGGCCAGAAGAGTGGTTGCAGGTTAGAATAAATGAATGCTGCGTAGTTATAGATCCCGTTTTGTTTGGCTTGGAGTTTTTTTGATGTTCTAATACTGAAATTCATTGTTTTTTTAATGTGTTATAAGCGGAATATGCCTGGTGAGCTGCGGTGTTTACCTAGAATGACGACACGGTATGAAATCCATGAATATATTACAAAGATAGAGTCGAAGAACAAGAATTACAAGCAACAGGCACAACAAAAGACTTGGTTTATGCTAGAACTAATTTATTACAAACGAAGATACACTGACTTCAAAGGCAACTCCATATTTGTTTTTATCAGGTACAAAATTTCAGATGTCTTCTAGGTTCACTAACGGTCTGCTCAGCTTATTGATGGCTTTGGCCGATGCACGCATTCACCACTTCATAATCGCTTCAAACTTGTGTTTCTAAACTGCAAAATGTGCGTTTCTACAAAATATGACCTGTTGCCGCTGAGCAGGCCGACCACCAGCTTTTGCTCAGGTTAGAGATACTTCTTTAAGCACGCACACCAGTTCCTGTTTGGTGGATAGTGACGTTGCCGGTGCTACTTGGATGTAAAACGAAGTATCCCTTAGGTGCCTTACAATCTGACGAAGGTAGTCTTCTTTTTCCTGCGTTCAAAATCATAAATATTTGCTATGGTTTTGTAAACATCAATGCCTATCTATCTTTTTTTTTCCTTTTGGAATATTTCTAATGGAGCTGTGGGTCGCGTTTGTGTCGCAGCAGTTAGATGTCTAAATGGCTCATGTATGAAGTGCAGTTATAAACAAATGTTTCTTGTATACCTGTGGTAGCATAGAGTAGAGGTCTGTGACCGCAACATCTAGGAGTATCTCTGTGTTTGCAGTTAACGCCTCCAAAACATAACTTCCAGTGTCGTCTGCAACTTCAAATTTTATACTCATCCTGCATTGTCTTAAATACGATGTGTCAGCATTTTAAGCAAGTGTGTTAATCTAATCTATAAAGAGGAATTTTTACCTTGCAGATGAAATAACATGGTCTGTGAAGCAGTCACGACAGTTATACTCAACGCCCATATGTTCATAGTTGCCTGTACCGCAGTTGCTACAACCATGGTAGAAGCTCAATTCTGGGATGCTATCTTTGCTAAGGTGCACATTGAGCCAATGGTGTTCTTCCTGCAGCGTATCTTTAACCTGCGAAAACATGAAACATTAAATATGTAATGATCTACGTGTCTGATGGATACACAGTTAACCTACCACCGGCCTCGTATTGTGTACATATAGTGCTAGAGAATTGTTAAGAATCCAGCGCCTTTTTTTTTTAAAGAATTTAGCTGCAGTCATGGTGAATTCAAGTATTCTTGACTATAAAGCACTAAGTACTTGTAAACATAGTTAACCAGGATAATTTTTCAGTCAGAGTGTACTCTAATCCTATTTTCATGGGAATATGGGTCTTTACCGTCTTCTGAAGTAGCTGCTCCACTGTAAGTAGACTGCGTTCACTGTTTGGATGCCTGACCTTAAACACCTGGTGCCTCTTATCAGCAAGTATGCCCAGATTGTCTTCTCCCCTGAGGTACATGTTGTCTAGTTAAAATGATCTGGAGACCACAAACAAGTTGTGATTGGTTGAATTCTTACCAAGCATGAAGGTTGTTTGCCTGTTCTCCCTTTGCGTCTAAACTGGTAGATGTTCTCGGCGTCATAGCAAGTGAAAATTCCTAAAAATCAGTTTTTGTACTTGTCTTAGAAACAGATGCATTATCCTTTGCCATTAAACTGTAAGCAAAATTTGAGATCAAGCAGTACCT
This sequence comes from Silene uniflora, assembly GCA_018983105.1. Lineage (NCBI taxonomy): Eukaryota > Viridiplantae > Streptophyta > Magnoliopsida > Caryophyllales > Caryophyllaceae > Silene > Silene uniflora. Next base: position 13,312 of record JAGPOY010005923.1, read on the forward strand.
TTTCGAGTAGTCGACTTTAACGCTGTAAATCCAATAACTGGAAACGGCGTTGCAATTAACTGTATCTTGTGGCATTCCTCAATGGCCTGTTGTTCCCAAGCTGTTATTATCATTATCTGCTCAGAACTATATGCGAAAACAACAAAGTGGCAGTGTGTTAATTAAGTTATAGGCTAAATCAGTAGGTTGGATGTGTGCAAAATCTGAAGTTAAATATATTAAGGGGTGCATATACCTCTGATCCACAATAATAACTTCACAAAGATCTCTTGTCTGGCCATTTGGCCTAGTAATTTTGCAGTTTGGGTCAACATATATAACAATTCCAAGGATATCTACAGCGAAGAATCAACACAGTTAGAAGTTGTCAGTACGGCTGCACTTTTCAACGTTAAATGTAATTTAATCTGTAAATATGTATAGTTTCTGTTTCAGGCGTTACCATATCTATCACTGAGTGATATTGTCCTTGGAATAGATGCAATCGATACGTATTTCGGCTGATATGGAATACGATCAATCGTGGTATTAATGTTGAATTTCAGCTGATAGCTCGAGCCAGCTATCAGTTCCATTTTGGCATTGGCAATCTCGTACTCCATTTCATTCTCTAGGGTATCCTCAAACTCTGCTAGCGAGTCCTTATACAGTGTACTGTACACCCTCGTACCCTATTTTTTTTGGCGCCGATCCAGGGAACCATAAAATCATTTAGTTGTTCACATATAATTACTAAAACTGCATAGAAATTAAAAGGGGAAAAGTATTCAAATTTTTGGTGTCTTTTAATGGTGGAGTTTTTTAATGTCTCTTTAAACTGATCAGAGCCTAGTTATAGGTTAATGTGCAGTTATTTTCTTACTTTGAACGGACTTCATTAAAGTCAGTGTGACGTAGCTTAGAATGTACACTTAATAAATGGAGAGAATACAACAACACATAAAATTCTATAGAGAAACAATTTTGATGAGGCCTGATCATCTAAATGGCCTTCTTTCAATTACAAAACATAAACAAATGAACGGAGCAGCTGCACTACATCACAAATAACCATTTGTTTTTTGACATAGGATTTTGATGCTTGTTTTATATTAACTTAAGATTTAACTAATCAATTGTACCAGCATATTAAGAATCAAACTGATTATGTTCTTACATTAAAGCTGACAGACAAAGGAAAAACCTTTAAGAAAAGATGACATCTACATTCAGTGTAACCCATTACACATGGGTGTTTAACTATAATTTCAGGCAGGCTCTTAATGTTTCGCTACCTGACTGAGCTTGCCGGTCAAATAATTAGGCTGCAGAAATAAAGAGACTCATAGCGCATGAATGATTATTGAAGACGTAAACTTAAAAAAATAAGTTAAGAACACATGTAAATAATAATGCACGAATATCAGAGGTTTCACTGCACAAGCATCAATTCCACTACATTTTCCAAACGGTTAAATATGATATTTGTTAAAGTTACCTCTTCGTCTTCAAACGTGAGCATCTGATAGTCCAGTGTTTGGTGTGCGAGTGCCTTCTTCACAATTTTTTGATCAATCACCTTAAGCTTAATAGAACACAAACCAGTTTCGCCAGGCAGTTCTCTTGCAAGTTTTCTTTGAGGTTTCATTCTGGAAATATTATGGTAGAGGAGGAAGTGTTTTGTGAATGGACAGTATAAGATTGTAGTTATATTAGCTTAGGTTACTTATAATGTTGTTTGAGCACTGCTGAACAAGCATTGTAGGTGTACTTTGACATGCTTTTTTTTTGTGTACTTTGGTGTTATTTAATTGTGTTGTCATGTCAATGAGGAGGTAACCCTTCATCAGCCCATATTTGTGGCCCTTTTTAAAAAAATAATTTATTTGTAACTAAACTAACCATTTAAATCATTCCAAATCCTCAGTTACAATATCCATACAACCAGTTCGAGAAACCCAGGGTTACGGTTAAACTAAGCATTGGAAATAGGCACCATTCATCTACAAATTAGATAATCTTTAAGGTGGTTGCGTATGCTTAACTGCAGGTCGCCCGAACATTGCTGACTGTCTTTTTTTTGAATTGGTCAGGTGTCTATTACCACAGAATCAATAGTTTGCGCACTGATATCAAGTGCACCAGATTGAAATAAAAGTTATCGGCACCATTTTTTGTGTGCTCGGAATTGTTAATTCACAGAAGCACCGAGCATGACCAACAGAGTGGGCACCTCAATAAACGATCAACAACTGTGTATCGAAAAGTCTTGTCTTCATTTAAACGCAACAATTACAGATACCACTTGTTATTAAACACAGTAGTAAAGGGTAGCTGCCACGACCTAGGTTGGTTACTGATCACTACAAGATCTAATGTTACTGCTTAGGTTTACGGCTGATTACAGATGCGTTACTACTACGGCCACGCACATAAATTGTTTGTACCTCTGTCAGGCACAGTCTATTTAAATTACATAATGTGTCTTGGCCATCAAAATAACAAAATATTAGGAGTTAAACTTGGCTCCGGTGACTCTTTCAAGATGATCAGCAACTACCTTGGCAACTTCGTGACCTATTCGAGTGAGAGCTGCTTTAGGACCCACTTCAGTGCTCCGTTTGTTGACAGCGACTGTGTCGGGCCTACTTGGATGTAGATTGATCCTGCTCGAATCCTAGCTTCAGCTTGCTCTAGATAGTCTTGTTTGGCCTGTAGTTTTGTGTTCATATATAAGTTTGCATATATAATGAATGTAATTAATTTGTTTGAGTCCCATAAAACTGATTTAGTTGTTTTAAGATAAACACAAAACATTAGCATTTCAAGTGCGTAGCTCCTTTTCTGTTCCAGAGTTGCGTGACCATTTATACTCCCTCCGAAAAAAAAATATTCTGTTGCTTACTGTTGGTTCCATTGTGTATAGCCCCGCAGTTGATGTTTTCAAAAGTTTCTCCGAATCAGCTGTGAATGAAGTGAACATAAATGATCCTGTTTCGTCGGTAGCTTCAAAACCAATGTTCATCCTATTCAAGTTTATTTAAATTGTCAAAAAAGGAGTCTGTTTATTAAAAGCGTAGTTTTAAAAATAGGAGTGCTTTATTTTTATCACCTGGGAACAGAACTGACTCCCTCGCGCTTGCATACGCTGCACTTGTAGACAGCTTCATGGTCCCTGTTGCTGCTAGCCCCGCATTTGCTGCACCCGAGGTAGAATCGTACATCTTTACGGTCAAATTCTGGGATTGACACGTGAAGCCAATAGCGTTCTTCTTGTAAAACATCAGCAGCCTGAAATATCACTAATAAGTTAGAGTTGATACATTGCTAAATATGTAATTGCCTATGAATGGGAAGTTCTGAAGAAAAACATCCCTTGGTAATTCTGAGGCCACTCACTGAGCAGTGTATAATTTAACATGTCAAATGAGGACCCAGCACTTGTAATTAATGTTCAGCAGGTATTTAGACGTTAATACACAACAGTTACGCTCAGAGCCTACTGTAGACATCAGGGCAGCGAAAGAGGTAATAACTTTAACTGTCTAAACACGCAGTTTGCAACACTGGGAGACATTCTTAATTACTGCATTCAGTGAATGCTTTGAAAATTATGACAGTATGTACCTTTTTCATGCGCAGGCTTTTTATTGTCGTGATCAACCTTCCTGTTACTGAAGTACGAGCAGCAACCACCTGAGAGTGCTTGACAGAGAGAGCCTGCTTATTTGCTTGACCCCTAAATACATTTGTAAATACATCAGCAAATGATGAATTTGCTTTCCTCAGATAATGTAACAGCTTTAAAAAGGAACTGTGATTAGTGCATTACCAAGCACGTAGTGCAGCAACTTTCTCTCCCTCGGGTTTCAGCTTAACATATGTTGATGACGTGGTGGACAGAGAGAACCCTAGCATTACAGTTTATATAAATCGGATTATTCTCACCGCTCAATGCTCAGTAATTAATGCATGAGCTATTTAGTTGTGCTATGCTTACCTTTGTGATTTGATGGTTTCAGAGCGGTAAATCCAATGATTGGGAAGGAATCTGCAACTTCAGTCAGCTGTTCTGTGTCACGCGTTGCTAGTTCTGCCCATGCCGTGATAACGAGCGGCTGGGATATGCTGTAGTTGCAAAGATGACATTCATTTCGGCTGGTAAATGCATTGGTAAACGTAACCATATTTGCTTAAGTACAAGTTTTGCTGTTTTCTTACCTATGATCAATGACCACAAACTCACGTACATCCAAAGGTTGTCCATCAGTCCGTGACACTTGTCGCAGTGGCTCAATGTAGATAAGAACCGCCAGAACATCTGCAAAGCAATTACACAGGGACAATTATTTTAACAAACCTTTGCACAATCTAAACATGTAAATTGACATCAAAACAATTTAACAAATTCCGATATTAGCATGGGTAATCACCATATCTATCATCAGGTGCGACTGTTCTTGGGATTGCAGCTATGGTCATGTATTCTGGCCCAGTGGGAGGTTTTGATCCTTCAACTTGTCTGATAACTGTGTCCGCACCAAAGCTTAGTTGATATGGGTGGTCATCAGCATTCCTACGATATTTCTCAGGCATCACCTTTATCCTTGCATTGGAAATGTCGTACTCCACCTTATTTTGAATTATATCTTCAAACGCAGCAATGTCGTCATTATACAATGTGGCTTTAATCTTGCCGCCCTGTATTTAACGTGTAGCAATAAGGCTACCACCGCGTATATTTGGTTTAAATTTGTTTGAGTTAGATTAACACTTTCACACAACATCAAATTGAAAGTCAGAATCTGGTTGAACTAATCTGTTTAACACACCACAATCAGTCAACATAGGAAATTTCTAGCATACTACCTACTCAATTATCCAACCTTGAACATATTGTTGCAGCAGCAGCAGTAGCATTCGCCAAAGGGCCGAATATGCTGCCTATGATTCCTATTTAGGCAGCAATAAAGTCGACTGGCACTAATAAAATTCAACGAACTACACGTAGCAAACAAATGATAATATAAACACCCAAAAAGATTTAAGCAACTTAATAAATCCATCAACGAACCTAATAACATCATATAGATGCTACACATGAAAGCAGCAATTCAATATGGAGAGCATGAATTGATAACATCACAGAAAACGTCAATAAAAACACAGATTTAACGAAATTCTCAAAACAACTCTGAATTTGTGAAATACCTCTTCGTCCTGGAAAACAATTCTTTGGTAATTAACCTGCTTGCCTTTCTTTGAATTTTGTGTATGGCCCTTGTCAATAACTTTAAGCCGAATGGAATGTGGACCAATTTTATCAGTAAGGTCCTTCACAAGTGTTTTTGCAGGTTTCATTGCTGTCACAAAATACATAAGCTAGTCAGTTTTCGCTATAAATTTCATCCTTTTTAACATTAGACCTGCGTTAGATAAAATCTTGGCACTGCAACTTTTAATTAACAAAGGTTAAACAATGCAGAAAAATTGAAGACAATCTCACCTTACCCAATCAATAAATAGACCGCCAAACAAGAAAACAAACAAACATGATAATAGTCGTGACTGTTGCAACAGACGATGTTTGTGTTTAATCTAAAGACTTTCCATCTCTCAAGTCACTTTGCATTAGAATCTGAGCTTATTTACGAAAATCAAACAACCTAATCTAACACTTTTGTCGCAAAGAGCTCAAATAGTTGGCAATATAAATGTTAAAATCATTAAAAAATGTGAAGACTTGTAATAGATTACCTGCACTGATGCTTCTTCCCAGTTGATATTGTTCACCTCTTGCAATTTTTATGGAAATATATAAAATGGAGACAGCTAGCTTATACAATTAGCTCAAAGATGTTCAGGTATGGTCGTAGTCAGCTATCAGCATGCCCTGCTCCCTGATACGTGCATTTTATATAGACTTTTACAGTCCCTTTTGGCACGTATTTCTGTAATTATAAGTGGTTTTATATCGCTTTATGCCCCGAATAGACTACTTTGTGTTTGTATTGCTATTTTGCAGGTATAAACGGGAATGTAGCCAAAACCAAGCTTTTCTGGCCTGAAAGATGCATTTTAAGAGATGGACGCACAAAAGAGGATACTCAAGCATTGGAACCTGTCGTCGACCAAACGAAGACCCAAGTCGACGAGGACCAAGTAGACTGGACGAG
>JAGPOY010005925.1:0-10660 GCA_018983105.1 Silene uniflora
GTTGGTACCTTTGGATTCATGGTGAAGTGGGTAAACTATGTGGGTAATTTATTTGGATGGATGCTACATGATTCATGCTCAAATTTTCGTCTTAAGACGGTCTCAAAAATAGTAGCTGAATCCCGTGTAAGGTCTGTCCAGTTTCGGTAAAATGGCCATAACTCCCTCATTTCTTGTCGATTTTGGGCGTGTGACCTACCGTTAGAACCGTAAGAGGATAAGCTATCACCTCCAATTGGTGTCACCTTCTTATCATGTCTGGAACTTGAGTTATATCTGTTTGAAGTTGACCCTTGTTGTAGTTGGGTCCTAAACTTGTTATTTTGAATTGGTTATTTTATAAGTTGGAATATTTTCTTTATGTCGATAGTTTTCACATGATAGAAATTAGAAATGGCATGAGTGACTATTGGCCGTCCTAAGAACTGATGCCTGTTTCTGATATATTGTCCTTTCTTGTTTGATGATTCTATGAATCATGGAAGGTGAGATGCAAGAAGGCTATGGTTGATAGAGTTTGGATTCCTGAATGTTATGTGATTCACATGATAGCGTAGTGTGAGTCGGTCTATTATTCACATGCTAGGACTATGTGTCTTTATATTGTTGTTATATGTATGATAAGGCTATGTTTTGGTTCATATTCATATCCTTATGTTTACATGTTATATTAATTATGACATTTCGTGGCTGGGATAACTCGGAGTTATTCCCCACTGACTGTGGCTTTCGTATATGTATAAAATGCGATCGACAGGTATGGTGAGACATTTATGGGGTACATGACGAGCTAGCGAGCAAAGTAACCTTGGGACCTTCATAGATCCGATTTCTATTTTGTAGAGAACCTTGGACTTTTCTTATGTCTTAAACATTATAGGGACATATGTCTCCCTCTATACATTTGTTTGTATCATTTTATATTTGCAACTTTCGCGATTGTTATGTTATAAAACTTTCGTTTAAGACCTTATATGTTTGACACCTTCCAAGTTGGATATCTTTATAACAGGTCCAGGTTTTAAAAATTACAGGTTTTTACCCAAACGGACCTATTACAAACATATCCATGAAATTTTATTCTAGAATTACGTGTTTACTTTTCCGCAATAAATGAGGGTGTTGTAAAAACGCTAGAAAGGAAAAGAGTACAATAATCTCCAAACACGCATAATAATAGTTGCCTCGTTAAAACCTTTCCATGGAAAACCCAGTGGGAAAAAACCATAGATAAGGAAAAAGAGTACAGCGCGTGTCAACTCCCCCTGGCGATTACATAACTTGATTAATCTTGAGATGAACAATGGCTTCATGTAACTTATCGATCTTAACAAAATCACTGTAGTTGATAAACTTGATATCTTCAAATCCTTGATAATTTCAATCTTCATATTTCTTTATTTTGCACCTTCTGATGATAAGATATAACTTCGATTCTTCTCAATAGATGACATAAATTATATGTCTAGAATAATTGTCATCTTAACAACCATGATTATCATTACTATAGCGTAATAATGCGCTGATAATGCTACCTCGTTAAAAACCTTGCTAGGAAAAACCCGTTGAAAAAAAAACCTAGTCGAAGGGAAAAAAAAGTGTAGCCATCATTCCTTAATTCTTTGTCTTAAGGAGAATCAATTATTATGGTACTTCTGGACCATAAACTAATTTCATATGTTTAGCGTGAAACTCATTCAAATAATTATTCTCACATGCTCAAACTTCAGGTTGAGACAATAATAATTTCTTTCAAGTACGTAACTCTACAAGAGTTTGAATTTCCCATTTTGGAAATAATCACGATAACCTTTTTATCATATCGTAGAGGTTCATATATAACCAAGAGTTCCCAAAACTCAATTAATCAAATATCATCATTTGATGATCGTTTATAAGAGACTCCTATAGGGAGTTATCCTCGTTAGAGTATCTCATAAGATATCATTTCTCCTTTTTAAACAGTTATCAAAATAAAACAATATAATTAATCACGTGCATGCATATATATATGATATGTAATTAATTTTAAACAACATTCTAAAACAATGCAATAATGTATATATATTAAAACTAAGATGCAAAAGATGAACATAATTTCTAAATGAATTGAATATGACGATGACTCAATAATGCAAACTGTACAGTTTCCCTTTACTCGACTTCAAGTCAATAACTGGACTTCTAGTCCATGAGCTCATTTATAATCATTGATTATATGTCGACAGTCAAAATTGGACTTATTTATAAGATCCCCATTATCTAGTCCATTAAACTCAGCGCGCAAATGCATATCAGTTCCTTAAATATATCGATATAATTTCAATATCTTGTGATATTGTCAGTACTGAACCAGTGATATCTGAATATGTACGGTACCATCCATTTTCTATTTAGGCCATCTATTATCATTCAGATATCTATGTCACGTATGGGACATCCAAGTTTCTTTACTCCATAAGAGTACCAACTGCCAATGTTTGCCATTTTCCTATTATTTGAAATATGTGAACCGATATGACTCTCACACTACATTTCACGTGTGGATAATGTTCAATTTGGCAATAATCTAATTTTATTCCATATATTGTCTATGACTAATTTGTAGCTCGCTTTACCACATATAGGGCTATCTGTCTATAATTAAATCATAGATTTTAATGTAACATATTACATTTGGATAAGGTAATTAAACTGGATTATAATACATCTTCATAATCAAATGATTCCGCGAACCTCTACTTGATGTATTTCATGTTGAAAACAAACTACTGAACTTCCGGTTCATTTGGGGATAACATATTTGTTTGTTTTTACCAGCTTTTCCTTACCATTCCCCCCCTAAGGTGGTAAAAAACTATACCCACCTTAGACCTTAATTGATCATATCACCGATGAGAATTTATATGGGCATTATTTTTGTACAATAACAAAATATTTCGGGGAGTAAGATATAATGCAGTTGGGTTTTAAATGTGCTGAATCACAATGCCCAATTAGGAGACTAATGATTCCGTATAATAATCAAAGTGTAATCTCCAATATCAAATATACTCAGTCTTCGTGTAATGTCTTGCCTTTAATAAATTTACACGAGAGAGTTTTAGCACTTATATTTTTCTTTTAATAAGATAAATTTCAGGTTTATCAAAACGGGTATAATATAAGAACCCGGATGACCTTAACTGTCACATCTTAACCTTAATTTAAGTTTTCTCCAAACCGGCCAGATAAATGATGTGACATAGGACACAATAGGTGTCTCATATATAGGTAAGACTCATTAATATTCTAATAGGGAATATAATTATACTACTCTTTAACTATATCCAATATTAGTGGTATAATTTTCATCACTTAATCACATGATTGACTAAACAACATAAAAAAAAAACGAATTTAATAAAATCAAACAGTCTAAGTAACCAAGTTAATTAACAGATGCATGAAATAAGACATGTGACATAATACCATTACAATTCGAAACATGCGTTAAAATTTTAGACTTCATAATAGCATATTAATTAATCATCATTAAAAGTAATAGCCTAACTCTTGTGTGTAATCATTAACCTGGAACAAATAAACTTTTAGTAGAGTACAAGCTGTACAACCAATCAACCGTTAATCGTATATCACAGGCCACAATCTCCAAGTTTAATGACTTCAGGTGTGCATTATTCATCCGTTAATTATGTAGGGTTAATGCCATCATCCACAAATTTTGGTCTCTCGTTTTTCTTATAGATTCGCGAAAACAAATGATCGAACAAGATAACTAATAACGTATGGAAGTTCCGTATTAATTATACAACTATACAAGATACGACATACGAAACCCACCAAAATTACTTATAAATTGTACGTCGCTTTTCAAATATGAGTATGAAATTTAGAAAAGATAAACAGAGTAAAATTGAAAATATTAATCACAAATATCAACAAAAAGGAGACATATATTACACACTATGAAGCTATGGTCATAATTTCAATCCACCCCTTATATAAAAGTGGGTAAGACCATCTACTATTCCTAATGAATAGTAGATGAACAGTTGAGATTTTCGGGCCTGGAATGGGATGTTTTGGCGGGTTGGTCTTGCGGGTTGGTGCGGTCCAAACTCCTTTCTTGGGCCTTTTCATCCTCATTACTTTACTTGACCCATTTCAAACAATCATCCACCCCTTATATAAAAGTGGGTAAGACCATCTACTATTTCTAATGAATAGTAGATGAACAGTTGAGATTTTTGGGCCTGGTATGGGGTGTTTTGGCGGGTTGGTCTTGCGGGTTGGTGCGGTCCAAACTCCTTTCTTGGGCCTTTTCATCCTCATTACTTTACTTGACCCATTTCAAACAATCAGAAATCAAAAGAAATCAGATGCTTGTTCCTCCCCAATTTCACCAGTTTTAATTTTGATAAAACATTAAATCCTTCCTTGGCTTTCCTTCATTCCACGTCTCCCTCATTCCTCAGCCACTCAATTCTCCTCCTTCCTACTCTCTCTTACCTTCGTTCATTTTTGGGTCTTGATTGTTGTCAGTCGTTCCTCACTTAGTTGGCTGCTTGGTTCATCATTTCTAGATTAGGGTTTCGATTTGGTAAGCTTCTGTGTAGTGATTTGTATCTCTTTCCTTTTTTTGTTTATTTTGTTTCCTACGTATTGATACCAATTTGTCCCCAATCCTCTTCAGATTTGTTTTCATTTTTGATTTGTCTTATTTTCTTTGATACCAATTTGTCCCCAATTCATCGTTTTTTAACTGGTTGTTGGTGTAGTTTGGATCAAGTTTATTGATCAATTAATCAATAATCAATTTTGAGCTGATTTTGGTTTTCTTTTGATTAAATATGGCAGGATAGGATTTCTAGATGTTTGCTCTATTTTTATGACCTGGCTTATTTTCGAGATTATGGATGCTAACAAGCTCAAAGTATGGTATTCCTTCACAAAGTCCCGCTTTTTCCTTTTTGTTTTTCAGGTGTTCAATATTAAGATCAAATATTTGATTTGTCTGATGATGTTTGATGTTGATAATCATTTATAGCAAGTATTGAGAAAGGTACAATCTTGTGACCAAATCAGCGAGTTAAACGATATCTTTGGTCGCCTACTCAATAATAGTGTTTTCTTTGTGTGCAGAATTTATCCAATCTGATTCTTACAAAGGCGGTGCAAGGTTTGTACATCTGAACTTCTGTTGTTATTTTAGTTATTTATTTGGTAGCCAAATGATTTGGTCCATCAATGTCTAATGATGGCATTTTTTTCCCCTATTCAATGGTGGATTTTAGCTTTCGGAAACTTGAGATTAAGGTTTGGAGGTTCTCTGGAAGATCAAGTCCTTTATGATGTTCCGAGTTTGAAGCTCCATTGTCATCCATTTTTGAAACAAACACCACCGGTGTTGCAATGTATGAATCAGATGACATTATCAAGTACTTGGTTAACAAATATGGTTTGTGACTTCCTGCTGATTCTATGTATTTAAATTTCCATCACACCAAGATTAAATATGTTAGCTGAAATTTTATGTTCACAAGGGTGTCCTTTTTTGATCCATTGTTTTGAAGGATTTGTTACGTTCTCCATCATAATGGTTGTTTGGATACTTTTAATAATCACAAAAGTATTAGAAATTAAAAGCAATATGAAAACCTTAATGTGAAAAAATCAAAAATTAAATGTGTATTCATTTCTCAATATTCCATCCTTTAAAACCTAGAAAGGTCAATAGGCACCTTGAAACAACATGTATTTCAAATTAGAGATGATTAAGCATTCAAAGGGTGACGGAATTAGAAAGAAAGTTCCAAAATGTATTTGTATTAATTTATGAATTATCGGAGGGCTGAGGCATACACTGACAGTTGGAAAACTATGTCTAGGATATTTCCTTTGCTTTAGGTGTATTATTGAACTGTTTGGATGTTCTTGTCTTGGAATACAAATGTTCAACTTGCTTAAAAATAAGATTCCTACTACCATCTCTTGTTAATAGTTTTCCTTGCACCTGAAAGCAGTTGTTTATCAGGATTTGTATTTTTGACCCTTAGGCCTTAGTATGCATGTTATTGTCCCCATTAGTAGTTCACATATCAAATCGAACATTCCTTCCTTCATTAACAAAAGCAACCTGTCAAAACTTTAACCTACTAGAAAAGCATGTATTTGCAGAATCAGAGAATTGGGAAATGTTCCATGAGGGGATAAGAATGATCGAGAGCGTTATGGGTTTAGTTGACGCTTAATGAAAGCATGGGTTTGGGTATAGTTTTCATCAAATCTCTTCTGTTGCCCTTGACTTTCTCCTTTCTTACTCTCTCTGTTTGTATGACTCTGTTTGTGTATCTCTTAACTTTCATTTGCTGTTTTGTTTGATTTACTTCTATTTAGGTCTTGAAATTCCAACAAGTGTTCATGTTAGCTAAACCCCTTGTTTATTTGGCCTTGACTCAATTAGGAAATCACAATATGTCGACATTTGCGAAACCGGAGAATGCGCTCAAGCGAGCTAAAGGTTAACAATTAGTCATTATACTTTATTATCAATTCTTCAAATTATTTTCCCATGTTTTGCTTATTGTCAGAGAGTTGCCTTAGCGAGTATCGAGGCCCTCTTAATTTGCGTCGAACGAGTATAAAACGATTGATCATTAGGGCTGTCTCACTGATTTATGCCCTCTTAATAGTTTTTAATTTGAAATACCGAGGGTATGCCTGCACATTGGCTTCTAGGACATGCTTAATCAATTCTTTAAAAAGACAGGATAAGGTGCTCACACTCATTTAGGGATATTTATAAAAAAAATGGTTTTCTCAAAATACTTGATTTGTAAAGACGTCTTTGTTAAATACAAAATCTATCTTCTTTCTCACTAACTCACAGTGCTATTTTGTGCTAAGCAGTCCTTATTTTTCATCAAAACTGGTAACCTCGCTTGGTTGAACTAGGCATGTTACTTATATGACACAAGCTTTATATTCTTTCTATTTGATAGTTGTAGGATTTGTTCATTGTACGATCTCTTTTGTAACGGTAATTTGATTAGGTTGTGTTGTCTCTTATATCTTCGTTTTCTTCTTAAGCTTTACCTCTACGGGGACAGGTGATCGACATCGTGGAAAAATGACTAGGAAGTTGCTATGCATAAGCAATAAGGTGTGTCTCACTTCAATTACATGCCCCTTTGTGTCCTTCGGATCTTAGTCTTAGGTGTGTAGTGACATTCTCCTTTTTTCGTTTCTTGGGTGTTCATTTATTGATTATTGATGGCTTTAAAGTTATCGTCTTAATGATTTTTAATTGTGTGGGTGATTTTCATTTTTATAAAGTAATAGATGGTCCTATTAATTTCTTTTTTGGGGGTAATGCTAAGCTCGTGTCATAGATTTGATTCAAGCATGTACGCCATGCACATCCTAAAAGTTTTCAAATTTAAGACCCAGTTGTTTAGAGTCTTATCCACAAGTTCACTGCATTCATTTTTCCTCAGTAAACTGGGTTATTACTTTCTCACTGATAATGACTTGGTTGTTAAGCTGATTTACACTATTTGGGTGGTTTAATGATGATAGATTCAACAATATAGTTAAAGAATCCATTAGATATCTCAGATAAGTCAGCGTAGAGCATGCTAATTCCTCATGCTCTCCTGCAACTTATGCACAAAGGCTGTTGTACAAAAAAGGTGAGCACTTGAGCAACATTAAATAGTTTATACGTTTAATTATTTAGTCTTGAACTAATCTTATGCCAGTCAAACAACATGTTAGAAGAAGAGGGCCGAAAAAGATTGAAAAATCGTAAGGCTAACATGTCAGATGCTGCTGTAACAGCTTTTTGAAAACAGGGGAGGGTGTTAGGATGTGTAGATATTCTGTGTTAATGCATCTGAGGACTCCTACAAATTGCTCAGTATCATGAGGATTTTCACTTATAATATGTCTTAAGAAAGTCGGGCAAAGGGAAATGGTTAGATGTGGCATGTGGTCTATTTGATAGCAACATCTTTAAAATCTAAATTGTGTGGATGAATGGCAAATTTGTGGACAAATTGTGCAGTTAAAACTTTGATTTAGGGCGATATTGGAGAAAAAGAAGGAAAAGGAAGTAGAGGGGGAGAGGGAGGGAGGGAGAGCACTTGCTTAAAATCTAAATGCTGCACCGAGGGTATCGTAAATCAGTGGTAATTGAGTAGAAGTGGAAAACGGTGAAATTTAGGCAGGATATATTAGGGATTTGAAGAGTAAATTGGATAAAATTGGGAGGAATGTGTCCTGCGAGGTGATAAGCAACAATATGTTGGTAGGAGTTACAAATGAGCGGGATGTTTGATTAAGATGATCTTAGGCAATAAGAAGGTGAATTTGGTGATAGAAGAATCGAGGATTTAGATTCTTGGTTCTCATTGTGCTTGGTTTTTGCTTGAATATCAGATAAGTGTTGATATTAAACTAACTTCAAGTTTTGTTTCTCCGTGTCAAGTTATATACTCCTTATCTAAAAGAGTCTTATTAATTATTATGAATCGATTCTCTTCTTTGTGATTTTTTTTGCTTTACCACTGTATTATTTCTTTATTTTGGAGATTTGGAATATTTTGGTAACACTCTCTTAATGTGAGAGAATGACCAGAGTTTCGCTCTATATCTTATTTTTTTCACGCAATAGTGTATTGTTGCTCTATTCTCATTGAATAGAGTCATTTCTTTTGTATTGAAGTGTTGTTTGTCAATCATGTTGCTATTGTTGTCTGTTGTACCAATTTTTGTTGTTGTCTGTTGTACCAATTTTTGTTGTTGTACCTATAATCTGATTCGTGCTTCTTCTTTTTTATGCCAGCTATGAAATTGTTTTAACACTAGACAAGGAGAAGCATCCCGTGGAAGGACCTATCTATTATTATTTGTTCAACACATTTTTGTACTGCTTGCTCATTTTTCATATTTATTGAGCTGTACTGATGTTCTGGATGCTATGGAAGCAAACCCAAGCAAGAGGGCAACTTAGTGACGATGTCCGTTCTGGTAAGCCATCGGCTATATACTACTCTCAGTTTTGTTTGGGTAAAGTGAATGTAGTGAGACAATGGGGTGGGGAAGCAAGGAGAAATGATCTGGATTAGCATTTAGGGTTCTATTTTTGTGTGATAATAAATATGCGAATTATTAAAATCTCTAGCGCCGGAAACCGATCCAACAAGAATCATGCGTTGACTATTGGTTCAAGTAGTTATTTACTAGCGGATATTGTTTGCGACGCAGATCCTGAAGGTGGAGACGAACATGAAGATTGATCTTGTTTAGCTCAGGAATATTAGTCGGATTTTTATGGAGCATGTTGCACAGGTAGCGGCAACTAGCATCTGATTTTACATACTAAACAAGCATTTATTTACTATGGTTCAGTGATGACTAATGCTAATTACTCAAGATGGTAGATGAGTCGATTATTCATAATAGACCAATGTGGCATGCTTGCACGAGTCCACACTAATGTTGTACCAAAGAAAAAAAAGTTAGGCGGAGTCTTTTGGATATTGAGATAACTAGACTATTACTCCCTCCCTCCCAATCATTTATTTATATTTTTTGCCTGTGTAAACAAACACTTGAGACACAGGGAGTATAAGCTTCTAGCCTTCTAGGTATTGAGATAACTAGACTATTACTCCCTCCTTCCCAGTCATTTGTTTACATTTTAAGTCCGTGTAAATAAATGATTGAGACGGAGGGTGTATAAGTTTTTGTGTATGGAGATGAGTTGACTGTTATTGTTTTTGAGAAAGTTTAAGGTTTATTCGTTCATAATATGTTGAAAGTTTGATCATAAATGAATAAATCAAGCTTAATTGCTTACCTAAGGTCACTAGGCTGTGGGTTTCTCCTTATTTGAATGTTTTCTGTTAAAATTTATTGTGGTATGTCTTATAAAAGTATTTTATGCAAACTATGTTTCAAAGATCGTCATTATTTAGCTTAGGATGGTCCATGGGGTGTGAATTTTGCTTATATTTTGAGATAATGATGTAATTCATGGTGATAATCTGAGTTCTGGAATGTTGGGTTTAGGGAGCATATGCATAAGTTGTCCTCATAATTGCTCCATACGTAAATAATTCGTATTCAGCATTCGTAAATAATACAAATATGTGCATCATATATTTTAAGAATGCGTGCGTCTTTCCTCCTAAATGGACATATGTGCCTAGGCAGGAGCCGTAGAGCCTTTGGGGAAATGTAGTTTCCAAGTCGAAACTCGGCCAGATAATATAGTGTTGTTTTCTTAATATACTGACTGAGCACCTAATTTATAGAGTATTTCCAAAATGTGTTGGGCAGAATTTAGTGAATCTTTATTAATTGTTCCTCTCATTGACATGGAAGGAAATCTAATTGTTCATTCATATGTTTTTCTCAGGATCTCATGGACAAAAAAAACAAAGAGCTTAATAAGGAGCTAGAGTTGATTAATCGGAAGCGTCAAGTTTATCAAACCAATTTGTTATCGACGATAAATAACATTGAGGATCACAAACAACAACTTGCAAGGGAGCTTAATAATATAAATGAAGCTCAGCCTGGAAGATGCCACCTAAATGTGTGTTATTTTTTGTCGATAGAAGTTTTTATTAGGGCTGTTGACGTAAAGGTG
>JAGPOY010005926.1:0-10659 GCA_018983105.1 Silene uniflora
GAGAGGTGACTCACGCCCCATTGTCGCCTCTTGGGATTCTCAACCAAGGGGGATGTGCACATTAAGGACTTGGGTTCGCTCATTGAGCGGGGATTTGGTGGGTCAGGCTGCGGTCCTCCACTGGCGGTGTGGATTATCATTGCGGCGATAATCTGGCAGGGCTACACGGCTTTCCGTGCAGTCAGTTACTGGAAAGGAGAGGGAGATTGGAGAAGAGTGAATTGTTTGGCTTCTGATTTATCCTTGCTTCCGCTTGTGTATGTTTGTCTTAACTTTTATATTCAGTTGACTGACTCCGTTTATGTGTTTTAAAAACTGTGGTGATCCATTCGGGGATGGTAAGCAGTTGGCTTAGCAGGTTCGGAGCTTGATGATGATGTGCTTGCGGGATGGGAGGAAGAGTCATCACGAGTCTTTGTTGAGCTTAGCCGACAGTAGTTAGACAGTTTATGTTTTGAGACAGTTGTTTTTACTCTTTCAGTTTGGTTTGCTTTGAGACGGTTGTATCGCTTTAAACTTTAATATAATCAAGGTACTCGTATTGTTTATTTGATGTTCACTACCTCGGTTATCCGAGATGGTAAAGCCTTTATATGCCAGGGTAGCCCTTGGTAGGGTACTCTGGTATATCGGGGTGTTACACTAAGTGTTGATGTTTGCATTAGATGATTGT
The DNA here is from genome assembly GCA_018983105.1 of Silene uniflora. Lineage (NCBI taxonomy): Eukaryota > Viridiplantae > Streptophyta > Magnoliopsida > Caryophyllales > Caryophyllaceae > Silene > Silene uniflora. The sequence goes on from JAGPOY010005926.1 coordinate 674, forward strand.
TGAGTTAATGTAACAAATGTAAAATGAAGTCAATGCAAGTCAAAGCCCAAAGTGATCAAAGTCCAAATTATGGTGGAAAACTTTGGATGCTAAGAAGAGCATAGGATGCAAAAATTCTTAAGAGGCTATTCTTAATACTCTTATTCGCACTCTTAAACAAGGCATTAAAGCACCAACATTGGATTCCTCAAGCATTTAATCAAGAATTGAAGATATTTGATCCGGAAACACACGTCCCCGATCGGGGTTGGCGCACCCGATTGGGGTTGACCGTTTCTAAGCCTTCTTCAATTGTTTACGTTTTACCTCCTATTTTACTATAAATAGGAGGTAGTATTCGACATTCTGACACACCCTCTTTATACAATTCTTACATATAATTCTCTCTAAATATTAGTAGTTAGATTAGTTACTATAGTTTAATTTACATTAGTTTGTTTACCTTTCCTTTTAGCATTTATAATACAATTTCCATTCCAAGTTAATTCCAAATTATATTCAATTCATTTCTATTTGCATTGTTCTAAATTTCCATTTCCATTGTTAAGGTAATTTTACTTCTCTTATTATTTCATTGTCATTATGTTTTTCATATCATTAGTCATTAGTTTACCTTTTATCATGCAAGAGTAATTTCCTTTGTCTAGGGAATAAAGGAAATCATGCATAAATAGTTGTTGTAATGGTTGAAATAGGATAAATTGATATCGATAAATGGTTTATAATCACATGCTCGTTTCGTTATGATTAATCTTTGTTTAAAGGCCTTAAGCATTGGTTAAGTGTGTTAATTCATTCTATAAGTTGAGAGGCACGGAATTTGAGTTAGACTTTGCATGTGTTAGTAGCGTGACCTAGTAAGATCGAGAGCCTCTAGGACCCATTCTATGGTTGATGCTAATGTCGTAAGGCGGGTGTCTTTAAGCCTAAACGATTTACCATTTTTATCAATTCCTACTATTAACTTGAGCATTTACATAACTTGAATGTGTGACCCGACTTCCCTAGACATCTTCTTTTATCATTGTTATTTCATAAACCCAACCAACCAACAATCGTTTAACCGACTTAGATAGAATTCTACCCATAGCAACTTGTTTAGCAAACTCCCGTATCCTTGTGGTTCGACCCCTATTGCTACATTTATTTGTGTTTAGGGAATTTATCTTTGCATATGTGTGCGATAGCCTATCAAAGGCTAACTGAAACGACCTAAGAAGGTCGAGTAATGAACATCGACAACTGTCTTATATAAACTATTCCCTAACCTCGTTCAAGTTTCACCCTAGGTAACACTAGACTTAGTCTAAGCGTATCATCCCCAGCGAAGTCGCCAAACTGTGGACTAAGCCACTCACGTGTTGTGTATGTTTAAGGCGGCGGCACTGCAGTCACGAAAATCTGGTTTTGGGGAACCAAAGCACGTCATGGGCCGTTACCAATTTGAACGGCATTGAAACTGATGAATGGTTTGAACAAGCCTGCATTTGTGGAGTCGCCACCAATTTATTGTGGAAAAATGGAAACCGTTCGAATACTCTATGCCATGTCAAGACACAAAGTAATGATATGAACACTAAGAAATTCGTCACCCTTAGCATTCTATGTCAATGACTCTCGAGATGCCAATGGACACAGGTGACCAGAGATAACTGGAGTAAGGGGTGAGGGTACGTATCAGGAAGTTCTTTAATCGAACACCTAATCCCGCCCGATTCGATAGCGGCCTCTACTAATGGTTAGGGAAGTTATTAATACTCGATATGTTGTCGATTATATGCATGCAATGCAACATCCACGTTTTAGTCATAGCATGTGAATGTTTAAACTATGTCCGTGAACACGTAGTTTAGCATTTAGTTGGGTCGAAGTGATAGTTTAGATTGTTTACATATGAATAAGCCAGATAAATAAATCATACAATAGTGATAATAAATAAATTACAATAAATAAATTACAATGGAAATTGAATTATGTCATAAACATGCCCGAAAAGGATTTTAGGAAATAAAAGATGTAAATAAAAGCAACAAAATTAGAAAATTAGGTTTGAAAACTTAATATTGAAATATGTCAAAAATATGGTGATAATTGGAATAATAGTCGATTAATAGCGTAATTAGAAAGCTACGTCAAAACGAGACGAGTTCAGAGGCAGAATCCACCTCAGAACAGGCGCAGCATCCGATGCGTCCTCTGGAAGAGGCACATCAGTTTATGCGACTATTCTCGAGTTGGATTCTGACTGTGAAACTCGAATTTGTGGGTCATTTAATATTAATTGGTTGATTTAAATAGATTATTAGAATATAACTCAAGTGAAAGTGTTTTAGTCAGATTACATACATCTAATATCGTCATGAAGCGAGAAACAACGAGATATAAAGGTGGGTTACAAGAATTACAATGTCGGATTTACAAAGATCGAAGGTTTAATAATAAATAGACGAAAACAGAGTTTAAGATTGAAAAAACTGGAAAACAAAACAAAGTATTTACAAAAGACGAATTCTAAAGACTTGATATGGAAGAATCGAACCTTTAAAATCCGGGTTTGAATAAGGTGACGAAAACCCGCAAATATCGATTATAAGGGATTAATGTCGAAAAGGATTAATAAAAATAAGGTTTATAAAACTGAATTGAAATTTATTTGAGGAAATAAAGTGGAAAAAATAAAGGAAGAAAAGAAGGCGAAAGAAGAGCAAACCCGAGGAAGAAGAAGAAGTGCAACAACTGATGGCAACCCCTGGAAGAGGCGCAGCGGATGCTGCGTCCTTTCCAGAAAGCGCATCAGTTGATGCGATTCTTCCCTACGTCAGATCGCTACTGGTTTCGTAAAAAAAGGTTTTAAAAGTTGATTTAACTAAAACTGGCTTTTTAAGTGGTAACACGACTCGAACTAATGCAAGATGAAAGTGCCCTTGGGAAAGGATTTAAAAAAAAAAGATTGATTGATTAATTAGTTGTGTGGTGGTCAAATTGGTTGGTCATGCAAAACGAGACTGGTACTCAGAAGGATCTGAGCTTACGTGGTCGATTGATCAAGCACGTAGACGTCAAAAGCAGTAGCAAGGTCTTAGAAGGCAAAGGGAGAAGAGAAGGGCGGACATCGCGTGAAACATATGTGAGGCGAAGGCCTCTATTTATACTAATCACCTGAATAGGGGTTTAGGAAAGGATTACGGAAAGAAAGATCCGGAAACAACCGACTTAGGTTGAAACACGGAAATTTAGATGGAAAGAAAACCTTGAGAAAAGGCGCAGCACAGCTGCGCTCCATAGAAGAGGCGCATCACCTGATGCGTCCTTTCTCGGGTGGTATTCTTCTCCGCAAGAAAACGCGTTTGACACCATGTCGTATTTTAGGCATAACTTTCTCTACAGAAAATGGAATAAGGTGATTTTGGTGGAGTGGGAAAGATAAAAAGAGATCTAGAACTTTCTGTGAAATAGGCCAGACACAAAAAAGTCATTATCACCTCTAAAAATGGGCCAAAAAGTGGGATTGTCATTTCTTGCTAAAATAAAATGCACATTTTGAAATGTAAACATAAGATTAGCCTAGGAAAGTGACATGAGACTAAATGTGAGATATAATCTCGACATATTAGGGCTTCCTAACCTTAGTTGGAAAAGCACGTTTCATTTTGACTCGGCATTTACGGTTTTAGAAAATGGAACCAGTTTTTGACCCAGACTCCAAATGTACTCTTATTACTGCCAAAACGACCGTAATGATACCTAGATGAAAACCATGAGGTAGACACAAATGTATGAGTTACCTTTTATTAACCGATTTACGAAACATCATAAAATCGCGACATATGCTAAACATGAGGCCCAATCATCACTAGGTGTTTGGCAGAAGGTTCAGAAACGAGGTATCTACATAAGCCCACACACATTGAGTTGTGTGGCACTTATGTATCGTTACTGACGTTTGTGTGTTTGTGTAATTGTCATCTATTTCCGGGGTGGCCTGTGTCGATCCATATGATATTTTCGGTCATATGGGGAGCGGTTTAAGTGCAGGTTGTTTGGATGACACGCGGGAGACGGGAGGAGCTTGACGAGTCACATGACGAGTATAGTTGGCTAGAAAAGTATAGCGGTCATGAGTTGTATTAACTAAACTTATATTTATGATAAATGTTCTTTGATTGGATTACTTGAAACATTACCTCGGGAAATCGAGATGGTAATGCCTTATTGGCCGGATAATTGGGGTGTTGCATAAACGGATCTCACTTATTGTATGAATTAGTATAAAGATGTTAATTATTTAACATACACAAATATAATATAAGTATATGATATATTTTGGAAACTATTAAAGGGTAAATAATCAATTCAAATTTCCAAAAATATAGTATTCCATAATTCATTAGATTTCTAATATAATTAGTAAATAATAATGATTGCTCTTAAATAATATTCTAATCTAATATTTCAGATTTATTTAAATATAACTCTAATACAACTAGATAATAAACTACTATGATAGTAACCACTCATGTGACTATTAAAAGCAACAATAATAGCAACGGGAATAGTGAAAGTCATACTAGCAGCAACGGGAGTAGCGAAATTAACAATAATAAATGCGGGAGTAGTGAAAGAAAAAATAGTAACGTCGGGAGAAGTGAAAGTAATAGTAGTCACAACACTTGTAATGAAAGTAACAGTATGAACAACGGAGAGAGTATGAAAAATTAACTAACAATTCGATTTTAAGAAAATATTAATTTATTTCAATATATGAGTTTGACAAAACTAACGGGTTCACCGTAAAAATAGCAGGAGTAGTTAAACAAACAACAGTAACCGAAAAAGTAGTGAACGTAATGTGGTATTAACAGGGTATGTAGTGAAAGTAATAATATTAACAGCAAGAGATGTGAACGTGTCTCATAATTTGTTGATTAATTTTACCTCTCATCATAATTTCAAGATATAAATTGTAAATGTATATGTTAACCAAATTTAGAGAATCATATTTCATAGAAAATAAAATTTAAATGGTAAATAAAGGTAGACCGAGCGTAGCCGGGCATCAAACCTATTTACACTAATAATATATAGCAAACTTAGGACGGAGCCAATAAACTTAAGATTATTAATTGGGCATGTTAGCTTAGGAAAATGAAACAAGTAGGATTTAGACATCTAAAATAGAGTTACTTCAATTTTGGGCACCTAAAATACATTTGCTTATAAACTTGGGCACCCAACAAAGTGAACTTTTGTAAATGTGAGGTACCCAAATTGAAATTTTGCAAAAACCTTAGGCACCCAAAGTGAAAATAACTTTTTTTTTTTATTTCCTCACCCAATCGCTTTTTTTTCTCCCATCCCTCATCTCTATTCACCACAAAGTCACCAACACCGACCCACCGCCTACTTATGTCAATCTAATCGCCGACAAACCTTATTATGATTTATTTAAAGTTTAGTGTCATAATTATTACTCCCTCTTATTCACTATAATCTTCCTTTGTTTGTGGGCATAAGATTTAAGGAAAGAATAAAATAGGAGTAAAAGGGTTGTGTGAGGTTTGGTGATAGGTGAAAGAAATGAATAATTAAGAGTAAATAAGGAATTGTGGGACCAAAACAATAAGAAAATAATAAAATAGGAGTAAAAGAGTTGGGTGGAGTTTGGTGATAGAAGAGAGAGATGAATAAAATAAGAGTAAGTTTCTAAAATAAGAAAGTGGAAAAAAAACCTAAATAATCCATTTTAAGAAATAGGAAGATTATAGTGAATAGGAGGGAGTATAACCCAAGTCTCAAAATCCAAATTACAAGTTCCAAAATTCGAAGTGAAAGCATGAGAAACAAAGAGTCCAAAAATACAACTCAAGGTGACTATCAACTCGATGCAAACGGCGTCCCAAGTAAGCCACTCAACATCCAATGCATCACCAAGTACCTGAAAGTCAACCTACTCACCATATGATCATAAATATCATATGGATCACGATAGATAGTTGAAAACGGTTTTGACACAAGTAATACACAAGTCAACCACAAGGTTAACTAGAGAAGTTCTATACATACACAATTAAACCTCAAGTAGTGACAATGAATGACATATGATCGATAACAACCTCGACTCGTGTCTTAAGCACAACCAACATCCATATATCGTATCAAGACCAACATAAGACGACCATAACCCAGTGAATGACCACATGATGTGGTTAGAATTTACGCGCTTAATACCCTTTAACCAACCCCATTTTGTATGCCAGTTGAGTTAATTATCATCACTTTCATAGTCATTTGCTTCTTATTTGTTATTTACTCCCTTTTGGTAGTTTTGTAGGAAAGTAACAAATTAGAGCGGTTTTAGCACTTTTAGACTAAAACGAAAGCAAATCGACTCACATGAAGATTGACAATTAAGAGAAGACATGACACGAGGAGCCGTAGATTAATAAAGCAAGAATTTGGGTAACATGGAGCTAACCACCCCCCACGCGTTTAGGGGTAGTAAAGACCTAGAAGAAGTTTTATATGAAGAACTCGCCTGAGTTTGAGGCATATAGGAACTCGCTCGAGGCGCATTTCAACACGCCCAATTCTAGGCAAAAGTTCAGCAAACAGCTGAGAACTCACTCGAGCTCTATTCCAACTCGAGTGAGGCCCTCTGTAAACCGCCTTTCCCCCTTTTCTAATCTACCCTACTTAACCCTAATCTTGTACCCCATATAAATAGCCTACTTTGTAATAAATTAGGGAGACCTCCTTTTATGTATGTTTGATTAGAAAAGATCTAGCCTCCTTAGTGGAGATCTAATCTTTAGATTACTCTTTAATCCTTCCAATAATTTAGATTTATTTCTCAATAATTGTTCTTGCAATTTACTCTTCAATAGTTTACATCTTGGATTTCTTGGGTGTCTGTTTGAAGACTGAGGGACACGTTTTCACCTTTATTTAAGGATCCTCCTTTGTTTATGTTCATCTTTGCTTTACGTACTAATTGGTAAAATTCTAATTTCCCTTTAATTCTTTGTTATTACTTGCTTTAATTCATCATGTCTTGTGTACATTTATAACACCCCAATTATCCGGCCAAGATAATTGAACGCATTACATCTCGGTTTCCCGAGGTAGTTTTTCAAAAACTCCAAACAAAGAACATTTATCATAAATAACGAGTTTAGTGATTCAATAAACGTAAACAAATGAATAAAATACAACTCATGACCGCTGTACTTTCTAGCCAACTATACTCGTCACGTGACTCGTAAAGCTCGTCCCGTCTCCCGCGTGCTATCCAAATAATTTGTACTTAATCTGCTCCCAATATGACCAAAGAATATCATATGGATCGACACAGGCCATGTAACACCCCGGCCCAAACCTAGGACCGGAAATGTTAGCCACGGTAGCTCACCAGGCTGCGTACATGTCCCACAGATCAACATGGGTCCTTTCCAAGACATTTTGTCCTCACTAATGCGCATCCCGGTAACCTTCCCAGGAGGTCACCCATCTTAAGACTACTCCCAGTCAAGCACGCTTAACTGTGGAGTTCTTTTGCATGGATAACCAGAAAAAAAAACTGCACTTTGTTGATATGAGTAGTACTTACAATCCCTTTAATCACTAGTCAGATTATAAGCCTATTAATGGACCTCTTCAATGGAGTACCCCACTCGAATAACCTATTTGGTTTTAGTGGAGTATTACACAACTCCACTTGAAGAACGCAACGTCCTCGTTGCGCCTGCCAGCACCTGGTCGCAGCCGAGCCAAACCCAAAATCCTCCCCCACTAGGTTGGTGACTTGGGTACTCCAGACCACATGCTCACCAGAAGGTCATGGGGTTAATATGGTACCACTTGTAACACCCCGGCCCAAACCTAGGACCGGAAATGTTACGACGGTAGCTCACGAGCTTGTGGACATGGCCCACAGATCAACACGGGTCCTTTCCAGCGCATTTTGTCCTCACTTTTGCGCATTGCGGGAACCTTCCCAAGAGGTCACCCATCCTAAGCCTACTCCCAGTCAAAGCACGCTTAACTGTGGAGTTCTTTTGCATGGATAACCAGAAAAAAAAAAGTGCACTTTGTTGATATGAGTAGTACTTACAATCCCTTTAAGTACTAGTGATATTTTAAGCCCCTCAATGGACCTCTTCAAGGGATTACCCCACCCGAATAACCTATTCGGTTTCAGTGGAATATTACTGGCCACCCCGGAGATAGGTGACAATTACACAGAAACACAAACGTTAGTAACGGTAATTTAAGTGTGACACAACTTAAAGTGTGTGAGTATACAACATGACTATGATATGAATGAGACATTATCAAACAACCACCACACCAGTACCGAGACACGCCCAGACGTACCCACAACCACCAGTGCCTGGAACACGTCCACGACGCAACACCACACAAGGTACTCCGAACACGTCAGTGGTACCGGGGCCGAGAGCGACTCGGATCCCCTGCCAGACGTCGTGTCTCAACCACACGAGTCCCTCCAAACTCAAGCCATTAATGTGCACATTTCTCTTGGAGTGGGAAACACCAAGAGGCGACTCAAGCGGAAGACGGTCTCCCAACCGCCTTCCGTCTCCATAAAACAAGAAACCAATCAACCTCCATATCCTCTGACATACAGAACAACACAATGAATGCAAGATACCATATAACATGCCAATTACCGACTCATTAAATGCAATTAATGACAAACGACTCATTTAACGAATACACATATTATCGAACTTAGTAGGATAAACCTACCTTTTAGCATACTCCATAAGCTAATCCAAGATAACAAGAATCCATCTCATAAAATCTCCTCATCCTACAATAATCACATAATAACTATCACTACTAATTAACATAACAATAACAATATTAATTACTTAGTCAACATAACCCTAATTAAAATTCCACAATACAAGTAGAAGTAAGGTTAGGGTTTACTAATCATAAATAAGGAAGAGATGTGGATGAGAAGCTTACAATGATTACAAGTGAGTAAGAACAAGAATATGGAAGAGATATGGATGAGAAGCTAGATGTTGAAGTATAGAGCTTGAGATGTTTAGAGGGGTTTTTAAGAGTAAAAGGATAAGGTATAGTGATTTTAGGAGAAAAATCTTAAATAAGGCTTAGGATGATAAGAGGAAGAGACAAAAGATTCACACGGTTTCTAGTGAAAGCGACTCGGCACTCGGTCGAGTGCTCAGTTCACTCGGTCGAGTGAGGCTCTACTCGGTCGAGTGAACCATCCACTCGGTCGAGTGACGAGTTTCGGAAGCTAGACATGTAACACCCCGAAATACAAGAGTACCCTACCCAGGGCTACCCGAGCATATAAGGACGTTACCATCTCGATTTCCCGAGTTAAGCTTCATAGAAACAATAACGAAACGTAATTTAAATAAAGTTTAAAGTGTTAAAACTCCAAAAACAAACCAACTCCAAAAGTAAATGAAGTACGATACAACTGTCGTAAAGCTGCTACTATTAACTAAGCTATGACAACGCATGCATGTAATGACTCTGCCGTCCCAGCCCACAAGCACGCAACAACATCAAGCTTCATCACCTTCACAGTCAACTGCTCACCACCCCCAAATAGATCACCACAGTTTTTAACACATTTAAACGGGGTCAGTCAATTGTATATAAAAGTAAGCTAGCAATAACAGTTCAATCACAATAAATACAACAGCGGAAGCAAAGTATCAATCCATCATCACTCCCTAACTCCCTTTCTCACACAAGAACTGACAAACTGGTAGTCCTGCCAGATTCCTACCGCAACATGTAATCCATCACCGCCAGTGGGGACCGCAGCCTCGCCACCAAAATCCCCGCTCATTCTACGAGCGAACCCAAGGTCCTTAATGTGCACATCCTGTGGAGAATATCCGTATATTCACCCTAAAATTGTAGGACTATAACGAAAATTTACAAGTGAATATAGTCATAAAATGAAAAACATGAAT
>JAGPOY010005928.1:0-10655 GCA_018983105.1 Silene uniflora
CCTGAAATTGCATTAGACGAGACTGATGATCAATCATCGGTATAGTTAGCAGAACAAGAAATAATTCCTAGAGATAGTTTGCAGTAATCTGCTAATTCGATGAATTACCATTCAGCATATTTACGTCCCTTGATGAGTTCGTCAACAACCTGGAAATCAGAGTATTGAGCTGTTAAAAGGTGAAGAAGCTAGAAAGGTAAATTGTAAGCTTAGTACGCACGAGAGGAAGAAATAGCATTTCAAAATCCAGTTAGCCATTATTGATTGAATTCTCAGCTTACATTTTCTCAAAGTTCATTAGCGAGTTCCTTTTGATTTAATTATGTTCCCTTTTAACTCTCTTTCAGAAACAACAATAAAGCATTTTTCTTAATTAATTTGAGATTAGCTAACATGAATAAATAAAGTAAACACTCGAGGTCTCACTATATAAAACCTGAGAGAAACAACTTTGAACACTACTGCTATATAGGCTGTAAAATTTATCCTTACCGATATCAAAATTGTTGTTTTAAAATTAGAAAAGAAAGAGACAAATCCACTATAATAACAACTACTCTGAGCAAGCACTAATTACCTCCTACACAACCAGAACAACTTCCTTAATCCTAAACCCCGCACAAACACGCTACTGCTAAGCTAATTTCAACTAATTACAGTAGTAATGTATACATAAAAGTAAACTAAATAAACTATTCGTTCATAATCACTCATTCAATCTCATCCCCAATTCAATCATTAATTTTCATATCAAATGAATGATCACTCAACACAGAATCAACATCAGATGTCAAATAATTTACTCCGCAAAACGATTCTTAACGATCACACAAAGAGGAAAAATCTGCATGACACAAAATGTGATTTTTACAGTACCATTCTACGATTTCTACATCCAAAGAAGAGTACAGCACGACCGAGTTGGACGCCTTCCCATTTCAAGCGGAGTATTTCCTGGAAAAAGTACGAACAATCCCAGATTTAAAGACATCAGAATCTATTTAACCACTACCAGTCTGATCAGCACACACACACAGACAGACTTGAGACAGTTGACCGCAACCAAACCTATAAGAATCCCCGAAAAGTAGCTAATCTGGTTCCACGTACCACCATTATTATTGGAATAGAAGAGTAGGTTCCACGTACCCACGGGCTTTTCTTGTTGTCCATACCCGCCCATTTAACTTGGCGGGCTGGGCTTGACCCGCCCTCTTAATTTTTCGGGTAAAAAAACCTTGTCCAAGCCCACTTAATAAGCGGCGGATGGGCCGGACCAATGGGCGGGATGACCCATGAACAGCCAGCTATAATGAAAACATATCCACTTACCGCCACATGTTGACTTTCTAACATATGAGGTAATAAACTCAGCAACTTTTGTCTCCAAAACTTGAGCATTTTCACTTGATCACAGTTCTGTCACCGTCTTGTAATGAAGGATTTGACTACACAAAAGTCACAATTGGAGAGTTAAAGCAAAAATAAACCAGTTCAAAAGTAAAAGTGGAAAGTTGCGTGATTCTAACAAATTAGTATACCGCAACAATCAAACTACGCTTCATGATAAAATATAGACCATGGACCACATATCAACTCAAGTAAAATAGGAGTCGCCATAACTACTTGATATGGCTGCCTGGCAGGTAGGTATCGCATTGTATTTCTATAATTACTGAGCTTAATTCTCTAGGTTCATCTCTCCAAGAAGGCTCTCGATTGTAATGCCCACCTTAAGTTTCTAACATATTCTCTATTGTTACTATAGTTATAGGTGTCACTTAACTCGAATTTCATATGAATACTACTTTGCTAATCATATGGTAATTTCTACACCAGCAAAGCAATCTTTTTGAAGTTTACGCCTATTTGATACCTCCATTGACGTATCCTACAATTCAGCAAACTGGTGGTATAGACGCTCATACGAACACTGCTTTGCTAATTGTTGTTAATGATTAGGCACTCTTCAGAAAGTTTACGCCTTTCTACACCAACATTAGTGAGAGGTGGGATATGAATTCGCTATTGTGAAAAAGGTACCCTTCTGCACACAAAATGTGCAAAGCTAACACAAACACTATACACAACAACAACATTGAGATGGACCTAAGTTCCTATCTGTCGCGGTGTAAGAGGGTCATATGTAAGCAACCTTACCCATATATTGAAACTACAGAAAGACGAAGCTGCTAGTATTACTACTGTGTGCAAAGCTAACACAAACATCATACACAGCAACAACATTGAAATGGACCCAAGGATCCTATCTATAGCGAGGTAAGAGGGTCAGATGTACTCAACCTTACCTATGTATTAAAACTACAGAAAGACAAAGATGCCAGTATAATTACTCGTATTTCACTACCGCCATCAACAAAAGAACCCGACTTTGAATCGTCTCAAACAAATCAAAACTCAACTTCAACAATTCCCAGTAAAAACAACACACTCCTACCTCAAAATTCCATAGATCAATTAATTTTCAGCCATTTTACTCGCAATCGAAGCTCAAACTTTCAGCTCCACAATTATTATAATCAGAAATGGCGCAGTGATTCAACAATTTCATCAAAACAATCTCAAATAATTAATCGAGAGATCAACCGATGATGATAAAACGAACAAAGATTAATGGGAAACAAAATTACCTTCGATCCGACTTCGTCTTTTGGGTTGCAGAGCAGGAGATCTGATTTGACACCTTCCTAAAAGTTCATTCAATATTTCAGTGTTTATTTAGTTAAATCAGGCAAATTAAGTCAATCACGTAAATAATCGACATGCATATAATATAAGCAAACGTAATATAGTTTTCAGGTTTCTAAATCATACGTACACACCGCTAATAGGCAACTTAAGAGTATGTATGTTTTGATGGAACTTGAATTTCTGTTATAGTGATTAGGCAAACACCTTGTTGAGGATCAATTCTGGCAACCTAATTTGAGCAAAATCAAAACACAATAATGAACATAAAGATGCCATGCAATCTTTATAAATACCCAATAATTAAAATTGATGATTTCTTTAAAACTAAGGCTAATTAACAGAAGCCTAATCGAAATAATGAAAGATTGTACCTTTCTCAATAATAATTAAAACGCAGAGTTTTGAGGTGAAAGGGGCAAAGTGGTGTTCTTCAATACCGTTCATTTTGTAACCTTGCTCAGATCTTGATGAGAGAAGGTTTTTCGTTCATCCATAATTATCCGTGTCAACTTCAAGGTCAAAGGTGTAAACATGAATTAACACCGGATGAACAAAGGTGAAGGAGGGAGAGGGTGAGGATAAAATGATTGAAGGAAAGCTGATAAAGGACAATAATTGGTGTGATGTGGTATGGAGAACATAAATGAGAGGGAAGAGAGAGATGTGACACAGAAGCTGGGAAGGGGAAAATGAATGGGGAAGGTGATGATGATAATAATCAATTGGTCTGGTGAGTTTCTGCCAATGCCCCAACGATGAGAAGGATAATTCTCAATTTCAGCCCAACAAAATTTAACACCCGCATCAAAGCCCGACCCAGCCCAAAAAAAAAATAATATTCATCACATAAGTTACTATTCATTGATGAATAGTAACTTAGGGGCTTCCACTTTTAATAAGGTGTTAGATAGATTAGATTTGGGAGTTTTAGTAGCAACTAGTATATACAGTATACGGTATAGTCGTTTTTCCAAAAACACCACCCGCAAATCCTAACATCTGGTCGGTCCCTCGCCGTAATTAACTTCCCCCAATTCAACAGTTGCGCATAATATACATAGGAAATCACAAACAATACATACATACACACACGATTACTCCCGATGTACAACGGCACCCACAAATTCGGCCGCGGCGGCGGTGGCGCAAGAGGCGGAGGCAGTGGCGGAGGGTCTTCGAAGCGCAAGTCATTCCCTCCGCCACCGCAACGGCACTCCACCCCTTCCTCCGCTGCCTCTAACCGACTCTCCCTCGGCCGCACGCCGTATTCGTCTGCTCCTCCGCCTCGGCCGGAGCAACAATCCGCTGACGAGAGCTTTCGTCTCGTCAGCGGAGAGCCGCTCTCATTGGCCACCATCTTTCGACTTCATCCCGAACTCGTTGCTGATATCAGGCGTCTTGAAGCTCAAGGTGGTGCTGCTAAAATTAAATTCGATTCTAACCCTAAGAGTGACAGCAATGTGAGTATTCTTTTCTGTTTTACTCATCGTTCTTACTGGCTATGATATACTCCCTCCGTCCCGGTCATTTGTTTACCTATTCTATTTTGTTGTGTCTCTGTCAATTGTCTATTTTGGGTATGCTTTTGATGAACAATTTGATCATTCACACCCAATTTGGTCCACTTGTCATCAAATAATTGGTCTCTTCTCTTTCCTTGGTACACCAAGGTCTTTGTACCAAAACCAAAGGTAAACAATTGACCGGGACATAGGGAGTATCGTGTATGTTTGTTTCAAGTTTCACACTAATTTGTTGAATGGGTGTGTGATAATCGTTTCAACCGAATAAGGAATTCGTTGTTGAGGGCCCATCAGTTATTTTATACCTTCATATAGTCGATCATGCAAATGTCTTTGAGCTTGAATACTGGCCTATGGGGGAATAATCCATCCACCTGTGAGAATAAGAGCCTCTCCTAAGTTGAATGAGAGACTCGAAGTCATTGAAGCTCTGAAACCATGTCGAACCATTTCAATCAAAACTCTAAGCAAATGGTTGATCCTATCAATGGTTTTATACATTAAAATTTCGCTTGTTTAAAGTGAGATTCTGGAAATACATGTGAATTCCGTAAGGGAGAGTATGCTTAGGGTGACCGACTTGTAGTAGGATACCTAATCTCATTATGGACTAAAATTGTTTGAATGTATCGTTCAGAGTGTTGTTTTAAGGAAAAGGTTTTTTAGGGTGGGGAGTGGTGTTTTGGGAGTGTCGTTTTGTTTTTTGATAGAGTGGTGATGATGTTCGCCAGTCAGAGTCGTGTTTATGGGGGTGTGAGTGGGGTCGTTTTCGGCAGGGTGAGCGGATAGTTGTTTTCAGCAATATGGGTGGGTTGGGTGGATGACTGAATAGTGGTGTTTGGTTGGGTGGGTGAGGGTATTTGACTAGTTGCGGAAGGTGATGGGTGTGTAAAGTAAAGTATATAAATGTAAATGACTTGCACATACCCCACCTTGTCCCCACCTATTTTTGCTTTCCTTAAAACCGCTACAAAAGCCAAGTTAAAGAATCTAATGAATTGGAGGGAGTATTATTCAAGGCTGTTATAGATGTCCTGTAGAAAAAGAGTAGGAAAATTTCTTTTGATTAAATATCTTTTCACGCACACAAGAGTCCTTGAGTTCAAATTTTCCATGTGCTAAACTTCAATGTTATTTTGAGCAAGAGCATGTACTTTATTTATTTTTTTGTAAAAAAGCAAATACGAAGAAAAAAAAAACCCTTTAGGTAGTGTTTTGAAACGCGGTTGATTTCATTTTCATGTTTCTATTGTAGTAATTAAGATGTTCTAGCCCTATTCCAAATCCGATTTCATAAACTTGTTTGGAGATCATGCCGAATTCCGAAATTAAATATCTCTGTGATGTTTAAGAAATCCAGGGAATTGGAATTGAAATTGGGCGGGGTGCGTGCGGGTGGATAAGGGATTCCACCTATTTTGTTTTTTTGGTTCAAATGAGCGGACTATGTCGCGGGTAAGAATCAAACAAGGTTGGGGGTCAGAGAGCTCTTACCACTTGAGCTAACTCTTGTTCTTTCACCACACCTATTTGACGAGCTTACTATATGAGATTAGATAGTTATGAAATTGAAACAATTACTATGGGGAAGGAGTTTTAGAACCCCAAATTTTAACGAATTTGGAATCGACATTCCAAATTTTTTAGTTCCGAAATTCTTGGAATGTCGCAGTTACGGAATTCGATTCCGATTCCAATTCTTGCTTCCCAAACATGCTACTAAGTAATATGTGAAGGAGAAAGTGAAACTATGAAAGATGATGGTGTAGATTTATTGACTATAGAGCCTACAAAATCGCTCTACAAAGGCAACCACACATTAACAACCTGCCTTGTAAATTATTTATTTCACTGTACTTTTCTCCATTAAAAGCTTACGGTTTTATAATATCTTATGCATTCATTATTTATGAAACATTTGGCTCATTAGGTAGAATTCATCAAGTATACATTATTTATTTAAAAATTTTAAGTTTATCTAATGTTATTTTTATTTAAACTCTTTAAAAAAAACACTCAAGCGTATCAATGCTGTAAATTTGTTTATGATGTTTATTGTGATACTCCGAGGTGTTGGAGTTCAACATCGGGAGCATATCAATTCGAATAGGGTGTATTATGAATCTGGTAAGCGTGCGACGACTACAAAAACTTCAGACGTCACTGGTAGTACTTTAATGGTATTTCAGCAACTAAATCTATACTGCCATTACTTTACTAATAAGGGTTCGAGGAATAGATGTATATGCAAATGATATATGTGTTTGTCAAAAACAGTTCATCAGAGATAGAGCAAAGATTACGTGTGTAGTAAATCTCCATAAATTCCGAAATCAAGATGAAGAAACCAACACCTATGGTCAATGTTTTTAAGTTCGGCTGCTTTTGGTCCAATCGATTATGTTACATCAGCGATGTACCTATATCACAACTTTGCGGCCGTTACTGCAAGAGCAACTACCTATCCACGACTAATACCACATTTTGGTACCTTGCACATGGCTGAGGCACACTGCTTTGCATCTTTTTTCCAACCTTAAGTGTGTCATCTGGCATTCTAACTTGTTCTTTTTTTATATGTCTCCCTTAGTCCGCTTTCTAGCCTCTACTTCCGAGAATGTTAGCCGTCCACCCCCATGTAGTCCCAAAAAGAGGTAGTATTTCAGAAAGCATTTTATAAAAAAGGTATTTTTTTTCCAAAATAAAACGGGATGCCCTGTGTTCATGAGTTGCACATCTGTCTTCGTCCTCATTGTCATATGCCTTGGTGTGTCTCATTCTCTTAAAACTAAGATGTGAACTGTTATATCTTGTTTATTTAGTTTGTGGTCAATGTGTGTCATCACTGGCTTAAGAGGATACTGAGAGCTCCAAAAACAATGTTTTCAGCTGTTTAACTTTTGAATACACTCATTTTTTTTCCAGGTTATTGATGTTGGTGGTAAGGAATATCGTTTTACATGGGCAGATGAAAAGGATTGCGATATATATGAAGAACGTCAAGGTGGTGAAGATGGTAATGGTTTACTTGTTGAAACTGGATATGTTTGGCGCAAGTTGACTACCAAGCGTGAGCTTGACGAGTCCACTAAAAGGCAAGTCAAAATGAGAGTATTACAATCCGAGCAATCACACAAATCCCGCACGTATGTTATGTAGTTTAAGTTTATCTTTTAACTTCTAAGGTATATGTGTTGTGTCTGTAATCATTTTTTGCCTTTTTTCTCCTCTTTATTGCCCAACTCTACGTAATGCTCTTTCATATAATTACGCGTGATCTTGCAGCCTTTAATGACCGTTTAAACGGATGCAGTTTTCATCATGGATAGTCCATAAATGCGTCATGGATAGTCCATAAATGACCTCTTTGTGTTCTCTTTCATACATGTGGTTTTCTGGTATATATCATCATATTTATTTACTCTTTATATGATGATTTTGCCGCCATGTCAGGACAAAACCCATGGAGCCCGGCAATCCATCTATGAAGAATCAAATGAAAGCATTAGTCGCTGCAGAAGGTGAGCTTTACTTTTAGCCTTCATAGGTTCCATGCATACCGCTGGCCTGGAAATGAATGAATTATAAAAACGAACGGAAATGATCATTACTCTACTTGGCCGAACAACTCAACAACCTCAGCTCGAAACTATTAGTCTATTAGAAAGTCGATATACCACTTAGTAACTTTCTTATTAACATTCCAGTGATATTGTGGGTGCATCTGTGGAAGTTTGATGCCATTAGTTATTACTAATGGTTCTGAAATCATCCTTGTGTAGCTAGTCCATGGAAACAGAAGCAGAAGAAGGATTTTCAGTTTAAGACGAGAAATTTTGAACCATTACAAGGTGAATGCCGATAGTTAAAACTTTTTCCCAGACTTTCGATGTTTGAAGTATTTCTTGTTTCTAATTTTTGCTTCTTTTTTTTTGGTTACATTTTAGCTGGCGGCCCTGCTAAACCTGTTCAAAGGCCTCAATTATCTTCAACTAACTACTCTACAAAGGGAAGGCATTCAAACTCACCTCTGCCTTCACCTCAAAATCAATTTATACATTTGGCTTCTCCATCTGCCAGAGGAAATGCTACTGAAAGTCGGACCACTTACGATCCAGCAATTAGTGAAGCAAGAGCAAAAGAAAATGCCGGTAACTCAAGTAAAATCGTATCTCCCCCAGTTACTGCTAGGATGGAAGGAGCACCACACAGGGATAGTCAAGGAGCAGGAGTGTTGGATATGGAACGCTTAATTATAAAGTTGCTCAAGGATAATTCAAAAGGAATGACCTTAAAGGTAGATGAGAGTTGCATTAAACTCGGAATATTTTCTGCTAAAGCATATTTTCAAATGAAAATGATAATTTTTTTGCTTTTGTTTATCATGTGCATGTTCTCCAAATTTTACTGAATTAACTAGAGTTGTTTGTTTCTTTGTTTTATAATATTTTCTAGGCCATGGAGAAAGCTGTTGGAGAAGTGACTTCTAGTTCTGCTCGTAGAATTGATCCCATACTTAAGAAGGTTGGATCAAAATCTTCATTGTCGTTTTTTATTCATTAACAAGGTGTCGTGTTTTATTTTCTCGTATGATTTACTTTTCAGATTGCGACTTATGAACCTCCAGGAAGATATATGTTGAAGCCAGGAATAGAATTAGGAATCGTGAGGAGGTCAGGTTCTGATTTGTATCTTCACTTTCGTTCACAAAACTCTATGCTTTTTAGATGTTGGGTATGATGTTTGAACCATATATACTCTCTAAATTGTATCGATGCACAGCTATGATGTATGCTGGAATCCCGTAATGGGAGAACTTTATGCTCTTTAATGTACGAAGAATTATGAGCTCCTATGTTATCTCGGCTCTTCACTTTTGGGGCCCAACAGCCGGAACCTTGGGAAGTCGCCTTTACCCGTGCCCAACATGTCACTCAAGGATATGGGTATGGACTCCATATCCACCCTTATCACTACTACATTTCTCCGAACCGCGAGCCAAAAAGGGGGCTAGCATGATACAAGTAGAGGAAGATACTTTGTATGAAGTGTATAGCGTTTTGACCCCAAAAAATAGCATAGAGCATGATATTTAATGCTTCTAAGGCTTATATCTCAGACATCCTTCTATTTCACTTCAAAAACTCCAGGATATATTTATCAAAATTTGTAACCAGTCCCTTGCTCCCTTCATATTATTTTTCTATCCACTCACTTCTTAAGCGAAGTGTTACAACTTGTAAACCATGCTACTCCCCACTTCCCTAAAACCCCCCGGGCCCCTTCCATTCACTAATCACTACTTAAACCTGGACACCAGCCCTTTGCTTCTTCTTGTCTCTCCCACCACCTACCAGGCTACCACTTCATACCCACCACCACCACCACCTACGGCCTTCCACCCACCACCTCAGTCACCAACCATCCACAATCCAACCACCAACCCCGTTACACTAACAACCTCACGCACCTACAGACCAATCACCACCTACGCGCAACGAATCGACACCCTACCAATCCACCCCAGTCACCTACCACCTACCACTCAAGTCACCACTGCGTGCTCAAACCCAGCTCACCAAAATACCCACACTACATTCGGAATGTGCAACACGTGAATGAGGGTAATGGGTCAAACTGCTGGTGCAAAGTGATGATGGCTGGTTGTCGGCTTGTTGGTGGAGGCTGAGAGGTCGGGTGG
Organism: Silene uniflora; assembly: GCA_018983105.1. NCBI lineage: Eukaryota > Viridiplantae > Streptophyta > Magnoliopsida > Caryophyllales > Caryophyllaceae > Silene > Silene uniflora. Next base: position 9,937 of record JAGPOY010005928.1, read on the forward strand.
TGCGAAGAGGACAAAGGACGCTATGGTAATCTAAATGGGTTACAGAGAAGACGGCGAAGGCGAAAGTCTAGATATGATTATGTGATGGGTTGCCGATGAGGCGTTTGCGATTGCCATTGTATGGAGGGGGAGAGGTTAGACGACAGACATGGAAAGGTTGAGTGGTGGAGGAGAGTGATCATGGAGAGGGTTGTAGAAGGGCATTTTTTTTATAATTAATTAGGAGGTCATGAGGATAAATTGATAAATAGCTATTAGAAACTTAACCAAAGAGGATAGTGGGAAGCAAAAAAATACTTTCAAATAGGAGTGCGTCATATTGTGACCAACCCGTGGATATGTACTTGTGTCTGGCACTCATACGCAAGTGTAGACTAACATGTATTAGTTTGTGACCCACTGGTGGTTTCTATTTGATAGACTTTCAAGTCTGGAACTATATAGAGTCTTGCCGGTTGTTCCGAAGTTATTTTTTCAAATTGTTGATAGATGGTTATGAGATGACACCCTTTTTATATTTTGTTTGATTTTATTTTGGAATAAAGCAAAATGGCTCAATGAACTAGTTGCACTTCTCCTATTGTGAAGTAGCCGTCATTCGATGCAATATTCATCGTGGGTCATTTGGAAACAACCTCTTTGTGTTACTTACGTGGTAACTCATGCGTAAGGTTGATCACATTTGACACCCACCAAACCCCAACCCCCCACCCCACCCA
>JAGPOY010005930.1:0-13847 GCA_018983105.1 Silene uniflora
TAAGATAACACTATTCCAATCAATACTACTCACTAGAAGCTTGAGCTTGGGCCCTAGTGATAACTTGCGGAAGACCATTTCATAGGAAATCTGGACGATCATTTCATGGACTTGGCTCATATTCATGCAAACTGTACAAACAAACAAATTTGATGATTAAATGTTCAAAAAGTAAATAAAAAACGCTCCACTACCAATATGAATGAGTATATTATACACTAACTTACTCGTCTATCGTCAACAGCGACATATCATAGAACAATACACTTTGAAGATTTGCCATGAATTCCCCAAAGTAGGAATCCAAAATCAGGTATGCATGCCATGGGTGATAGCGCTAAATAATACATCGCAAAAAAAAAAATGTTAAACGTTAAATAAGACAATAATGTTCATTTGATATATTTTAGTTAAAATAATCAGAAAATTTGCTTCATTTTATTTAAAGCGATCACATAAGTGTATTAAACAATGTCTGATGAACATCAGCCAGCTATGGGCTGTGTTGTTGTAATACATTCTACTGTATATAGTCGCAACGGAAGAGCCACGAACTCTTCTTGCTTCGGTTGTCCAACCGGTTTGAGGCTGAAAATGATTACAATGATTATTAAAGTCCTGCTGCTGATAAGCATTATAGTGTTGAGCATTCGTCCATAGCCGCGAGAGAAAATCCCTACGCGTCACGTTGGACATTAGTGCGTAATTGCAGCGCACAATGTGAGAGTGTGGCCTAGAAAACACAATGAGATATATATTCAATATTTAAACAATACAGACAGAGATATAACCGTATAAGTTGAAGATAGCAAATTTTACTTATGTTCATAAAAATTGTCACAATAAAAATACGGAGTACTAAACATTAAAATCCGAACATAATTGAAAGGAAAAAATTCTACCTTCAGTTCTAATAATTGATGAAATTAATTGGAGGAAGGTAGATGAATATGTCTACCTATAAATTGGATTCTTCCGAAAAAATGTTTGGAAAGAGTTTCATCTTGAATCTATGAAATACAACTTTTTTAAATTTAAAAATATTTAGTTAATTTATTGAATTTTTGGGTGAAGAAAAGTGATGTTTGATTGAAGGTAGAATGAATTTGAGAAGCAGAAGAGGATTTTGCTAAGCAACGAGTCAGCGACAATTCCATTAAATAATTATTGACTAATATGAAGTTATGAACTGACCCCACTCCTCTCTCCTCTTTCTTTTTTTAACAAACATACACGTATACACCAAATTAATTAATAATGGGTGAACATATCATGACCCTCTATTTTATATGAGAAAATATGTCAGTAATCTATACAAAGTAATGGACCGTCCAGTTTCTAAAGGTACTAGAGAAGAGCCGGATTCGAAAGAAATACGGGGAGATTTATCAAGATTGTATAAAAATTGAGGTGAATATTAAAGTGTCTAAATCCGGATCCTTTATTTTGTCCCCAAAAGCAATCCGGTCTATTAATAAGTAATGGATAGATAATGGAGAGAAATCGTAGCGGTAATAAATATCCCTAGATGAAAAAGGAATCTTACGCCTAATATCACGACTAATTTTGGGCCAAATTTTTGTTGGACGTTCCATTTATTGTGCTGTATTACTCCCTCCATTTTTTATATGACGTTTTAGAAATTTTCACAAATATTAAGGAAAACACGTGGAAAATATTACTGCATTTATTATAATAAATCATCATTGGAAGTTGAAAAAAAACAAATAACTAACGATTTTTAAACTCTAATTGGGCTTGTTTACAAATAATGATTTTACCCCATTAATGCTCCTCCAATAATATTATAGGGCAGCAAGAGAGATAAGATATAGGAAATTGTAAAGACCCAATTAATGCTAAAACGTCAACATATAATGTGCAAAAAATACAAAGTGCTAAAACGACTAATATTAAGTAATGGAGGGAGTATGATCTATGTATATTACATAACTTGGGCCAAAAATTTGGGGTCATGTGCGATGGCACGGGCCGCACAGGGTCAAAGGACGGGCCTGACACTACGAAAAATCTTGGCATTTACAACGATACAGATAAAAAGAACAAACTAACAATTATCAAATTTGCTAAAACTAAGAACTTACTCCTTTGAGGGTGCATTTACTCCGGTATCCCTTAATTGAGCAAGAAAGACATTGACATCGGGCAGGTTATGTGGGTTAACTAAGTTTTCGATCATATCTGCGAGTGCCAAAAAATCTTGGTTGTCATTTTCATCAGATACCACCCCATACAAGCTCTTAAATCTAATGTCATGGTCATTAACAATCACCATGTTATCTTCTTCAAATGTTGCTTGGGTAAGAATGTAATCAAATCTCCTAACATCAAAGCACAGAATGACACAATTGGTTAATATTGTGCGATGTTTTTCGTTTGTGAAAGGGGTATTACAGCCGTTGAAAGCTTCATAGAAATGTAGAACAGGATGCTCAGCATTATTGAAGCCGTTGAATGTGTTGGTAATAATCATACCTGGACGATAAATTAAAGGATGATTTATGTAATTGGTAATATCTTCTTGTTCGTTGTTGGCCATGTTAAGTAAAAATTAAAGAAGGATGAGGATTTTTGTTTGGGTGGGACTTGGGAGAAAAGAAAAGAAAAGCCTAAGGATTTTTGTTTGGTGGGTGGGGTGCGAGGAAATAAAAGGCTAGGAGAGTGATGGGAGTTTGGAGGGTGATGAACTGATGATAGGGGGCAACAAGTTTGCGTGTCCCACTAACTTTGACGACCCAGTTTATGTTATCCAACAAGCGACTTCCAAATAATAACTTCTTCTACCCACTTTTTCCAAAACTTTAAAGCCCTTTTTTTTCTCTTTCCTCATTTTAATTCAAACTACTGTACTAAAATATGTACACTTTTTTTTTTTTTACTTTTTTTTTTTATTTAAAGATGAGTATCTTTAAAGTTGTAAAGTGATCTCTCAAACAAAAAGTGTGACAATAGTTAAAAGTGTGACGATATAACTGACTCGTGATAGCATGTATTTTAAAGAACACAAATTTCATTTATTACGGATATACATATTGTAAGCTTGTAACGGGTTAAATACTATCATATGTGAATAGATAAGATAAAAGCAGAGTACTTAGCCACTTAGGGAGTCTTAATTTGTTTTGTCTTATCCTCACATGTTGTTTAATGAAAACATCAAGATGTAAGTTGTCTACTACTCCGTATATAATTACAGACTAGTTAAAAATACAGAATAGTTAAGAATAAAGATGATAATTAGGTCAGTCGGATTATATAAGGTTTCGGTTATATTGAGTCAGTCTACTCTTTAGGATTGAGTCGTTATTAAGGATAAGATTATTGGGGGTCTTGAGACAAGACTTTGGTAAGTCTTAAGACAAGACTCTCTCAATTTTACCACTAATCTACTCGAGTCTTGAGGAAGTCTTAAGTCGAGTCTTGGAAATCCAAGACTCTCCTTAAGACTTTGGTGGGTCTTGACCCCACTTTTTTTTTTTTTTTAAAGCCTAATTTGCTCTTAATTACTACTTGTGTTTCTATAAATAAGCATGCATTATCTCAACCATTTCTACTGAGATTAACCTTTTTGGATTAAAGCAAATCCAATACCAACATCTAGTGGTATTTTCCCCCAAATTAAAATCCCCAGATATTTTTCACCGCCAAAACAAAACTCCTTGATCTCGCCGGCGGCCTCCACCGATTCCTTTTAGGTCGCCGGCGGGAGACTCAGTTTTTCTTTCTCTATCTGATTTCGGTGGTTGTTTTTTACATCTTTAGTTTATAAGAAGGATTTCGAGTGGGTGATTAATTCTTCGTTATATCGCCGTTTACTCTGGCTCCGTCATCCCTCCTTTTCCAGGCTAAGTTATGTGATTTTCTTTTGTTAGATTTGAGTCCCCTTTCCTGTTAATTGAATTTCCATAACTTTTCTTTTTATCTTAAGTGTTTTGGTATATTTGCTAAGTTACTTGTAGTCCAACAACTTAACCTTTAATCAATCATGACTACAGTTTCTGGAATCGATTTTCTGGAATACTTCGCTTTTGTTTTTGGTAGTGATGAGTTGGTCGGTGTTGATGCTGATTTGCAGAATGTTTTATCACAGTTAGATGGCTCCCCTTTTTCAAAAATTCATGCTCTTAAAGAATTTGGAAATAACCTTTTTCGAAAGCATCAGTTTGCCTCTGCGGGTGATTGTTATGATCAGGCCTGCACACAGTTAAGTGTGGCTCTTAAGCATAATTTCGATCTTGATTTAAACTCAATCATTCCCTTAGCTGTTTCTTTGTGTCTGAATCTAGCTGCTTGTTCCAACAAAATTCACGCCTTTGACGGCGCTCTACTCTTCTGTACTACGGTTTTAATCTTCTTTCCAAAAAATGCTAAAGCCCTTTTTCGTAAAGTTGTGGCTCTTAGACATTTGAATAGACTTTCGGAGGCTACTGTTACTTTGAAGGAAGCGCAAGTGATAGAACCTCACAACAAAGACATTATTAGAGAATTGGATGCACTTACACAGGCTCTAGAAATTAATCAGAATGGCAAGCGCGTTGTGGCAGACCACTTGGATGACACAGAGGTTCGTGTGGGGAAAAAGTGTGTTTCTTCTCCCCCATATCAAGCTGCCGGTTCGGCGATCAATATGGAAATTGGCAATAGTAGTAGTGGTCTTAGTAGTAACGATCCATCCTCGGAGTTGAATGTCGAACCTACTCCATGTGCTGAAGTTGATGACTGCACTGTTGATTGTGCTCTAGATTGCTCACCAGCTGTCCCTATGGATTCTATGGATTCCGAGAGTAGCAGCGCGCCTGCTGAGACTGCTGAGACCGTGACTGCTGAAGTTGAATGCCATTTGTCCTCCTCAACATCTCCTCATTTAACCTTTACCAATAAAAAACGACCTCACAATCCACTTCATCTTTCATCTCAAGCTTATGAGAAACTTTTACATGGCCAAGATTTGGGTTTCTATCACCCAAGGTCCATGACTTTTATGAGGGTTCGTACCCTCACTCCTAAAACTATCCAGACGGGAACTCCCCATGAAGAGATTTCTGGGACAGCAGAAGTTCCCAAATCTTCTCTTGCACAGGATTGCTTTGTTCAAGAGGAGGTTAAGTTGGTTCATGAGGAGGTTGTTGTCCAGGTTGACAAGAAGGCTCGTCTTAATTCAGCTTCTCTCGGTGTTAGCAAGGTCTCCTTAGTTCAGTTTCGCTTTACAGCTTCCAGGGCAATTCGGGAACCGTTGCAATATACAAGAGCAGGATATCGTTCTCATGGGAAAGATGGCAGGGAGCGACACACTACTTGTTCAAAGAAGCGTCATTCTGTTTCTGTTGTTTTTTGCAGGTACACTCATTTTAGCACTACTCTTTTGAGGACAAAGAGAAAGGGATTTCAGTCAATCGAATTTGATGCACAATACCATCGTCCGATTAAGAAATATCGTATTAACTCTTCACGTACGTCTATCGTTGCTACCGTTTTTCAAGTACCTAGTAGTTCAGGGGTTTCTCAACCTCCTTTGTTTGTAGTATAACGAACTATATGTAGCCGATTTTCTTTATCTATGCCAGTTTACAGTTGTCGAAAAAAAAAATCTCAACCATTTCTCCCAGTTACATTTCTCTACAAATAATTTCTTCACACACACTACTAGCTACTTCTGGGTATGGATCCTAATCAAAATTTTGATTTAAATTCTATTTTAAATTTACTTCAAAATCCACAATTTCAACAACGTTCAATTTGATGCAAGCGATAATTCACGAGCAATGCCTGAATTTGAAACTGGTGTACTTCCAAACTACTATGCTAATCGAGATCGGTTCTTTGAGAATCATACACGACTTCGCAACCGATCAAGGCATCATCAATTGCAGCACGATTTGGTGGAACACATTTGGGCTCATTTTGGAGGAGGCACTAACTAGATAATTATGTCATGTTTAATTATGTTGTGCCTAACTAATATGCCATGTTTTAATTATTAAGTTTATTATTAGCATAGTTTGTGGTCTACGTTTTTTATATAAGTAAGTTTATGCACTAATTTTTTTAGTGTGCTATATAGTATATATGTTAAGTTATATAATTAAGTTTATGATTTTGATTAATAATGTTTTAAGTAGAAACTAGACATAATTAATAAGTATGTAAAAGAAAAAGTGAAATGGAAAAAGTAGAGTCTGAGGTGAGTCTGACGGATAATGTATAAAGATTTGAGTGAGTCTGAGGTGAGTCTGAACAATAAATAAATAATAAAAGTTAGTGGAAAGCTGATGTGGCAGAGTCTTAAGACTTTGGAGAGTCTTATTGATATCTTACCCTAAGTTCGGTCATTTCGGGTTAAATGATACTCCGTATAGGAGGTCGGGTTGTGTCATTATTGGGTCCGAAAAATATCTCATTACCTCAATTTTTGACCATTAAATTTAGTTTTTTAACCACACAAGCGGTAAATGACCCCCTTATCTTTGTTTCAATGTGAGATTAAGCCCTTTTAATTTACCTTGGAGTAAACAACCCCCTTAACTTTGGAGTATAAGGATGTTGGAAAAAATATTTGTCTTATACTCCCTCCTAATCTTCATAACCTTCTTTATTCACCTATGACACAAGATTTAAGAGTTTGATTTAAATAAACATAAAGTATTATTATGGGGCGAGGTAATTGGAGAGAGGGAAGTGGTATGGGCGGATATTGTTATGAAATGAGGTCATTAAAATAATCATAAAACTTTAAAAAAAAAAAATAGGGAAGATTATTTCAAATAGAAGGGAGTACATACGAGTAATATGATATTTAATCTGTCTTAAACTTAAGACGAATATTTTTTACATTTTTTGTCAAATAGCACCTAACATTTACACTTTCTGTAAAAATAGTACCTAAAGATTTTTTTGCCCAATAACACCTAACATTTTATGTTTTTTGAAATCACTTTTCTGTCAAAAAAAAAGTTGAGAAACCGTCTTGACTAACGGAGAGATGGATGAGTTGGCATTGTGACTTTTATTCTCATGTTTTTCCCCTCCAATTCCAGCTGCCCTTTTCCATATTCTAATTTTCCCTCCAATTGAAGCTAATTCCCCCCCCCAATTGAACCCAACTTTATTCCTCCATTCCCAAAGGGTGGTGCTCATTCATGTACGAGTTTTACTTTTTTCATGTACGGAAATTACCATTTTACCCCTTTTACTTCAACTCCCCAATTTTCAACTTTTTCTCTCTCTATTCAATTCTCCTTGAATTCCACCGTCATCCCTCACCCCAACGCCGACGATGGTTACATTGAGAATAAATTAAACGATAGACTAAATTACTTATAGAGATACAAATTTATGTGGATAAAGGTCGCACAAATGTTTACAATATGATTAAAATTAATAGAAAAAACAATACATTTAAAGAAAAGAAGACGAGAAATGAACAATAATATCAACACATCTACACGGCACTGGACAATGGACATCGATGTTGTATCATGTTGATGGTGGTGCGCTGCATGCATGATGATGGTGGTTGTGTGTTGCTGCATACGTGAGCTACTAAAATCAGAATACCCCCTCAATTCAATGTCAGCCGTCGCCCTCTGTACCTTTACACATACCCTAATTATTAAGAATTAGAATTATTACTTGATCAATACGAGAATTAGCATTCATAATTGTGTAACTTGATGGATCTGATTAATTTTGTAGATTTGATTAATTTTGTGAGGGAGAGAATTAGAGAGATTTGGAGAGAATTAGGCAAAGGGCACACTAAGGAAACATAATGAAAAAAAGTCCATGAAAGAGTAAAACTCGTCCATGAATGAGCAACTACGTTCCCAAATTAAAACCTCAATCTCAGCCTTCACTATCCAATTAAATCTGTTTTCAATAATAAAAGTTTCATCGTCATTCATTCATGATTACAAAAGTACATCCAAAGTTCCAATTCCATCAACCATTGTTTTCATTTCAAATTTCCAACAAAAAGAAGTCGATTGCACTGCTCACAAACATAAGAATAAAGGTCACAATGCCAACTCATCCATCTCTCCGTTAGTCAAGACGGTTTCTTGTCTTTTTTGACGGAAAAGTGATTTTGGTGTCATTTGACAAAAAACAGAAAATGTTAGGTGTTATTGGGCAAAAAAAAATTTTAGGTACTATTTTTACAAAAAGTGTAAATATTAAATGTTACTCCCTCCATATCACACCAATGGTGACATAGTAAAAAAACGGATTTTAAGAATAGAGGGTAAAAGTAGGGGCAAATATGGAAAGTAATGTTGGGTTGTATGGAATATTAAGGTAGTTAATTAGGAAAGTTAGTTAATTAGGAAACTCAAGATTAACTAACTTACTATAAATACCTTAATTGTATTATGTAATCAGTTACACTTTTCATAATAATAATAATAGTTTAATCTCTCAATTCTCCTTCTTCTTCATCATAGTTCATCATCATCATGATCAATTCAATTGTATTTCATATGGTATCAGTGGTTTAATTAAGATCCTAAATCGCTTCCGCAATCACAAAACACAATCAACCTCATATTCATTGTTAAATCTTTGAATTTCTTTCTTCAAATACAACAATGGCGGAACCTGAGAATAATTCCCAGGAAAGATCTGCTTCTCAAGAATCTTTATTCTCACCGCTTGATGATCCTTACTATCTGCCTCCCACTGAACAGCACGGATTGAAATTATCAGAAACTCAATTTGATGGGTCAAACTTCCGTCAGTGGCAGAGGGAAATAATTCAGGCGCTTCTATCAAAAAATAAAATTGGGTTTATTTCCGACGAATGTGTTCTTCCTGACAAAGCTGATAAGAGGTACAATGCTTGGATTCGCTGTGATATATTTGTTTCACGTTGGATTAAAAACTCCATGGTTAAGAGCTTGCAAGATTCTTTTCAATATGCTCAATCTGCTAAACATCTATGGTCTGAATTAATTGAACGATTTGGCCAATTAAATGTTTTAGAATTGTACGAGTTAAAGAAAGAACTTGCTAATATAAAACAAGAAAATGCATCTTTGTTAGAATACTATGGCAAAATTAAGGGTCTCTGGGAGAATATTGACCAAATGGACCCTATGCCTCTTTGCACCTGTGGTGTCATGTCTACCTGCTCTTGTAATTTGCTTAGACGACTGGTAGAAAGGGAGACTCAGTCGAAGTTAATTCAGTTGTTAATGGGGTTACATACTGGTTATGAGCAAGTTCAGTCATCCTTGCTTTCTATGGAGCGTTTGCCACCCATTAATAAGGCATTAGGGGTTTTGCAAAAGATAGAAAGGCAGAAGTCTATAAATGACAGTAATGGTTCTGTTGTCCTTGAAACTGTGGCATATGCTGCCAAGAAGAGGTTTACCAGTCAGAAACCTGCTGATAATTTCAGCAAGGGCAAACGTTCCAAGGATAATTCTGGTCAACCAGCAATTCCTGAACAACATGATCCTTGTGCTCAGTGTGGAAAATCTAATCACAAAACTGAGGATTGTTTTCAGCTTCAGACTTGCTTGTTCTGTGAAATAAAGGGTCATATCATAGATCATTGCTACAAGTTTAAAGCATGGAAAGCTAAGCAAGCCAAGAAGGCTGCCAATTCTGCTGAAACTGTCAACACAGCATCTCAGAAAGCTACATCTCAGAAGACTGCAAACAATGCAGAGGCTTTTCCTAATCAAGATGCTGAATACATTCCTGTCTCTCAGAATAGTGCTCAGTACATGAATTCAAGTCCTTTTTATCCCACTTCCTTTGGTTATCCATCTGGTGCACAATATCATCAGAATGCAACAAGTCAGCAGACTCCCCAAGTTTCACCTGATCTTGTGCAGGGTATTGTAGATTCAGTCCTGAACAAAGTTCTTCAAACCTTGTCTGATAAGTCTGGTGCTCAATCTTCCAGTCAGAATTCCCAATCCTTTAGCCATTTTGCAGGTAAGTCAACTTCTTTTTCTTCACTTATTAATTATGGAATTTCTGCATATAAATATCGGGTTATTGACACTGGGGCTTCTGACCACATGACCTCAGACATTTCAATATTGCATGATCTTGTTGTTCTATCTCAGCCATTATTTGTTTCTTTGCCTGATGGAACATTAAAACCTGTTTATAAGACTGGCACAGTATACTTAACCAAGTACATTACTTTGTTTAATGTCTTGCTAATCCCTGATTTTAAGCCTAATCTTCTCTCTGTTGGCAAACTAATCACCACATCCAATTTGTTTGTCACTTTTCTGAATGATGCTTGCTTATTTCAGGACCCTTCAAGTAAGACTACAGTTGCTCTTGGTAAAAGATATGAAGATTTATACACATTAAGAGTTCCTGTACAAAATAAACATTGTAATAATTCTAGGTTGTATTCTGTTAATGCAGCTAAAAAGATTAGTTCAGCTCTTTTTCATTCTAGACTAGGACATTCATCTGTTGAAAAACTGAAACATGCAGATTCTGATGTAATGAATGGTGTTAATAAAATGTTCTGTGAAACATGTATTTTTGCTAAGCATCACTCTTTTCCTTTTCCAAGAAGTATTTCACATGCTAGACATTGTTTTGACCTTGTTCACATGGATTTGTGGGGGCCATATAAACAACCTGACAGATCTGGTGCACAATCCTTTCTTACTATTCTTGATGATCACTCCAAGAATACCTGGATTTTTTTGATTCAGCATAAAACTCAAGTTCCAAATCTTATTATACATTTCATGTCTATGGTTGAGACTCAATTTAACACAAGAGTCAAGATCATAAGATCTGATAATGGGACAGAATTTATTCAGTCCCAGTGTCATGATTTCTTTGCTTCTAAGGGTATTATACACCAAACTAGCATAGTTGGGAGACCCTAGCAAAATGGGAGAGTAGAAAGGAAGCATAGACATCTTTTAGAGACTGCTAGGGCTCTCAGATTTCATGCTCAGCTACCTATAAAATTTTGGGGGGACTGTCTTCTCACTGCAACATACTTAATAAATAAAATGCCTTCATCTGTTCTAAATTGGCAAACTCCATATGAGCTTCTATTTCATGCCAAACCTGTTTATGATGAGTTAAGAGTCCTTGGCACATTATGTTATGCCACTAGACCACCCACTGTCAAAGACAAGTTTTTGCCTAAAGCTAGAAAATGCATTTTCATAGGCTACCCTCCAACTCAAAAAAGATACAGACTCTATGATCTGGAAAGCCATGATGTATTTGTGAATAGAGATGTAATTTTCTATGAAAATTACTTTCCTTATAAAACAGATGTTATACATTCTGTTGCTTTTGATTTTGTTTCTGATCTTGACAAAATGGACTCTTCACAAGCCTCAGACTATATTATGGTTCATAATAATAATGAGCCAAATATTACAAACACTAATACTAATACTCCTACTGGTACTGGAGATATGTCTGTAGATGTGTCCATTACAGGTTCACTATCTACTAGAAAATCTGGTAGAACAAGACAGCCACCAGTCAAACTGACTGACTATCATTGTCCTACTATATCTTCTGCCCTCCACACTGCTGTTATTCAACAGCTTCATGATTTTGATCCTAGCTATACATCTTCCTTGAGCAAAGTTATCAAAGAAGTTGAGCCAAGCTATTATAGGCAGGCAAGTAAGGATCCAAGATGGATAGCTGCCATGGATCAGGAACTCCAAGCCCTTGAGAAAAATAATACATGGGAGTTAACTGATCTGCCTTTAGATAAGAAGGCTATTGGTAGTAAATGGGTATATAAAATTAAGCACAAAACTGATGGTACAGTGGAAAGGTTTAAAGCCAGGCTTGTGGCTAAATGGTTCAATCAGATCAAAGACAAAGATTACAAGCACACTTTTTCTCCAGTTGCCAAGTTCACAACTGTTAGAACTTTACTTGTCGTAGCTGCTATGAGGAAATGGACTCTTTTTCAGTTAGATGTAAATAATGCTTTCCTCCATGGCTATATTGAAGAAGAACTTTACATGAAGCCTCCATTAGGCTATAATAAAGCTAAAAAGGGTCAAATGTGTAAGCTCATCAGATCATTGTATGGCCTGAAGCAGGCATCAAGGCAATGGAACCAAGAGTTAACTAAATTCCTAGTTCAACTTGGTTATATCCAGTCCAAACAGGACTATTCTCTTTTCACCAAACAGGATCCTTTGACCAATAAATTGGCCTTGGTATTGGTCTATGTAGATGACATCCTACTTACTGGTGATGATTTAGAAGGTTTGGATGCCCTAAAGGCTGATTTACATTCCAAATTCACCATTAAAGATTTGGGTGAAATGAAGTATTTCTTAGGCTTGGAGATTGGAAGAAACAATGCTGGCATTATGCTAAATCAGAGGAAGTATGTTTTAGACATCATCAAAGATGCAGGGTTTGAAGATTGTAAAGCAGCTTCATTTCCAATGCAGAAAGGTCTAAAACTTGCTGTTGATCAAGGTGCATTGCTTCCTGAACCAGAAGTCTACAGAAGGTTAATAGGGAGGCTCTTGTATCTAAGCTTGACTAGACCTGATATAGCTTATAGTGTACAGCATCTCAGCCAATTTCTTAGCCAACCTAGGGAATCTCATTACCAAGCTGCTCAGCATCTCATAAAGTACTTAAGGGGGACTGTGAATGCTGGTTTATTTTATCCATCTGATGCTTCTTTTCATCTGAAAGCATACAGTGATGCAGATTGGGGTTCTTGTGCCTCTAGTTGCAGATCATTAAGTGGGTATTGCATCTTCTTAGGGGAATCACTTGTCTCTTGGAAAACAAAGAAACAAGTGACAGTAAGCAAGAGCACAGCTGAAGCAGAGTATCGCATCATGTCCTATACAACAAGTGAGCTAGTATGGTTAGTTGGTCTGCTCAAAGATCTTAGAGTTGACATCAAGCTACCCATTCCTCTCTATTGCGACAACAAGGCTGCTCAGCACATTGCCCTTAACCCAGTCTTCCATGAGAGAACTAAACATCTCAATATTGACTGCCATTTTGTAAGGGATAAGCAATTAGAAGGTTTTCTGTACACACAACATGTTCGAACTGGTTTGTAATTGGCTGATCTCATGACAAAGGCACTTGGAAAGCAGGAGCATCAGTTTTTTGCTAACAAACTAGGTCTGAAATTATTCCAAGATGTTCCACCTTGAGGGGGGAATATGGAATATTAAGGTAGTTAATTAGGAAAGTTAGTTAATTAGGAAACTCAAGATTAACTAACTTACTATAAATACCTTAATTGTATTATGTAATCAGTTACACTTTTCATAATCAATATCTATATATAAAAGAGAGTTTTTTCAGGCAATTCTATTGGCTGGTTGATTAAAATATTAATAAAACTAACAAATTCTCTAGAGGAAAGTAATTTAGGAAAGTATGACAAATATTGTCCCACATTGAAAAAAAACGCATGTGTTAATAATATACTACATATAAATAGTTGAATTGTCTCACATCAAAAGAGAACCCTAAAGTGGATTGATCTTATAATTATAAATAGAAGTCAATTCTTGGAGCTAAGGTATCAACCAAAAAACTTCCGAGTCTCTCAAGTGTTGTTTTACAGAGCTCTTAAAAGATTATATTATTAAAAATTAAATAAATCTAGAAAGTATTCTAAATTTTTCTTAACAACAATGGAAAAATTAGAATCTCACTATTTAACCGAAACATGCCAAAATAAAACAGGGGATCCATCGAATGTGAAGTCTCCTTTGGCCTAACACATGCAAACTTGCCAAATACGGAGTAATGAATTGGAAAAAGTAGAAACATCCTTCTGATTACAACACTAATACTAACAATTCGATTAGCTCTGAGCCTCC